>SNQJ01S0209958.1:0-16036 GCA_010110895.2 Picea sitchensis
GAGTATTACAAAACTCTATT
Organism: Picea sitchensis; assembly: GCA_010110895.2. Classification (NCBI taxonomy): domain Eukaryota; kingdom Viridiplantae; phylum Streptophyta; class Pinopsida; order Pinales; family Pinaceae; genus Picea; species Picea sitchensis. The sequence goes on from SNQJ01S0209958.1 coordinate 21, forward strand.
CAAAAGAGGACTTTGGGCCTATGTAAAGAGTCTGAGAGTAGCTCGAGCTTAGAGATACAGTAGAGTTAAACTTATAACTCTGTACCTATGGGAAATTGACCAGTAAGGTCTATCAATTTTGGTATTAAAAAATAATTAACCTGCCCATTTGAATGTTTGCATGGAATTAAAATCATTATAGAACTACAAGTGCAAGAGAAAGCAAGGATACAGTGAAGAAACCTGCAAGGGCGAAGCAAAGAAGTTTTGGAAATGCAGATCTGGTGAGATCTAACATGTAATATGGATTTTAGATGTAACATGTAATTTGGAATGATAGCAATGGAAAAAAATATGTTGGTATAGAAATTTGATTCCAACCAAAGGAGCAAGGCTGAAAAGGGAATGTTAGGAACAAGATCCTGAAGTAGATCTTGCAGGTATTAAGTAAGAGGTGTATGTGTTTGATCACAAGCAGAAGCAAAGAGGTATTATAGCATAGGATTGCGGCTAGAAGGTTGTAACAGTGAAAATATATCACAAGAGAATCTTGTGACAGATAAATCCTTAAAACAAGGGGAGTTGTAGATTCTTTCTAGCTAAGATTGGAATGTAGAAAATAGTGGAAGTTCTCAGGAAAGTGTGAGAAGTGTGCAGAGAGACAAGTGAGGAGCAGAGGATGCTCAAGAGGTTCTATATGAAAGGACCAATGATGCCAAAAGGTCAAGCTCGGAAGAATCTTGATGAGGTATTGAGTGACAAGGTAAGGAGACTTGTTACAAGGAGTAAGCTTGGTTCAAGCTCACAGTGGGCATGGAAAATCTCACAAAAGGAAAGATGAAGATGACTATTGAAAGTCATGACAGTGGTTCGGAAAAAGGCCACAATAAGAGGAAAGAAGATACCAGAGAAGATGGCAAGAAGAGAATGAGTGATGAAGAATTTAACAGGAAAATGATTGAGTTAAAGGTACGACTCAATTATGTGGAACAGTTGTTATAGGAATCTGAAGAAAACCAAAGATGTGGTTTGATAATGAAGAAGAAGGCTAGATGTCCTATTAAGCAATTGATTGCAAGATATAAGAGACATAGGTTGAAAGCTTGTTTAAAGAAGGTAGAAGCACTCAAGATAGTTGAGTGTGAGGTAGAAGTTCAATATTGTGAACCTGAACGAGGATCAATCCTAGGAGAGGATGATGATGAGATGTTGATGTGCTCAATTCAACGTAAAGAAGGAATGATAGTAACATCAAGTGAGACAGAGGAGTCTCATGAAATTCACACTAATTATTTGTGTGAGTATGTATTTGCAGGTACTGAAGAGAATGAAGCTGAACAAAAACAAGGAATTACAAAGGACGTAAAAATGCAAGAAGAACATAGCTATGCTGGTGACAAACAATAGGGGATAGCATCTTCTAAAGATAGACAGTCTCAAGGAATTGCCACAGAAGAAATAAGTTCACCATTGTTTCATGAGGACAGAAATAGGGAAGCTCATGAACCTCAGATAGACATCAAGAAGAGTTGGGAAACTGCAAGAGACCGAGGAATTTAGATTGAAACTTTACAAGCTTATGAAGAAAGTGCAGATTTTAACCTTGTACAATATTTACTGCAAACATATTTTTAGTAAAACAACAGAAAATATACAATGGAAAATACAAACATTACACAGATTTTTTCCCCTGGAAACCCAAACCGGGAAAACCAACATATTCTATATTCATTCATCATGATACATTGTTTACAATACAATATACATATAGGAGCCAGTGACATCCAAAACCCTAAGCCAATGACCTGGATTAGTCAACAACACTAATTCCTTAACCGGAAATAGAAAACCATCGGAAAAAAACCATGTGCCGAAAAACCGCTCAACAATAGACACGAAAATCGAGGCAAAAATGTGACACGTTTCCCGAGGCAAAAACAATTTCCTCGTGCAAAGAATATAACACATACCCAACAGAAAGAAGTAAACTCGGAGGTATAATAGTTTGGTTATATTTTCTTTTGTTAAATGTTTACCTAATTATCTTTGAAAGAATTTTGTCAAAGGTTAAGAACATATGGAAGTTTGGAAAAGAAAGAAAGATGTATGTCCTGGATATTTATGAATGTCAATTAGAACAGTGTAAAGATGATAAGGAGGAAGCTGATAAGGAGAACTCAACTCAAGATATTGCAGATAGTCCATAGGAGACTATGGAGCACAAAATCTAGGAAGACAGAGATAAATTCCTTGAAGATGAAGAGGGATATACACCACAGAGGCTTGAGGAACATAAAGTTGTTTGTACCAACAATGAAGAAGACAATGATGTAAATTATGATCAGCAGATGGTAAAGGGACAAACAATTACAGAAGACAAATGTACAAATAAAGAAATAAGTGATACATCTGCAGCAGACAACAATGAATTGTCAGATGATGGTGAAACCATGCAAGCAAAGGATGAGGTAATGGATTTGTTTTTTCATATTTCATTTAATGAACATGAGCAGATGATAACAGTTAAAGAGTTGAGAATTGTTTTGAGAAACAGTCCAGGAAGTGATAATAGTACGAGTCAAGGAGATGGAGGAATGAACAGAAATATAGTGGAAATGAAAAGACAACTCAAAATGTTGGTGCAAGGAAGAAAAGATAAAGAGAAAAGTAAGGAATATGTTTCAAAATTTAATCAATATTCTAAGAAAAAAGAAAAAAATTCCAAGACANATGGAGGAATGAACAGAAATATAGTGGAAATGAAAAGACAACTCAAAATGTTGGTGCAAGGAAGAAAAGATAAAGAGAAAAGTAAGGAATATGTTTCAAAATTTAATCAATATTCTAAGAAAAAAGAAAAAAATTCCAAGACAGGGCAGTATGAAGCAAAAGAGAGACATGACAAAATCATTAGGTCATGTACACATCAAAAGGAAGAGAACCAAAAGAGAGCTTTAGAAAGAATGAAGGGGAAGATAAATGTGAAATACAATATGATTTCAGATTTTAAGTTTTTAACTGTTGAGTGTATTGTACAAGATGAAGGGAAAAATGTTTTTGAAAATATATTTGTTTCTACAGATATAGACAAACATGGAAGATTTAAAGATGGAAATAGCCAGCCTTCCTTACAGGAATAAGAAGCTGGGAGAAAGCAGTTAGATAGCTCAGAGGCTTGGAATGGAGGAAGACTTGTTGTGACTCTTACACAGGGTATCGCTGAGGAAAAAGAGGATTGCAAAAGATGTCGAGTTGCAAAGCATGAGCCAATTTTGTCATCAAAACAAGGAAGACTTAAAGATCAAAAAATTGCATGGGAAACTAATGTAGATGAGTACAACATAGATATAAGAACCAATTTGTTGAGTTCAGCTGTTCAAGCACAAAATTGTGCAACAGAGAGTCAAGATATAAGTGAATGGTTGTATATCCTCGTACCAGGCAAGGAATTAATAATTTTTGAAGTTGAAAGGATTCCATTTAAAACAATGGACAAGTGGGAAATGAAGGTAGCCGAAGAGATGTATTTTATAATTTATCAAGGTCAGCAAGTTAAGGAATTGTGGATTGATGCAAAAGATGATCTAAGGGAAGCTATTTGGAGGCAGGATATAATGTTGATGATGGGATAAGAGATCGGAAAGTACAATGAGGTATAAGACTAAGTATTTAGTGAGGGATGCATGGAGAAAAAACTCAATTGTTTTGGAGTATTGACTGGTGATTGTAATAAGTGTTCCAGGCTAACAATGTTATTAAAAGAATTAATAATATCCAAGCAAAGGAATCATACAAAAGTAAAGTGTAAAAGAGGAAGTAGTCAACAGGAAGTAAAAGTGAAAATATCAGAGTTAGTAAGGAAGATATCCAAAGAGAAGATCACCAGCAATGAACAGTTGATCAATGATGGAAGAAGAAACAAGGAAATTGCATTGTGGCAAAGCAAAGTTTGGGATCTTGGAAGGATGGAGATAGCAAAAATGCAACATTAGGATAGTCATGCAAGTGGACAACAACAAAACAGAGTTTGGAATCCAAGAGGAGGAGGAGAAATAGTAAATGCACCTACAATTGAAAAATGTCAAACAACCAGATGGAAGATACAATCAGATAAAGCTTACAGCAGAAACAATAGGAAGACTCATGAACATGAGTGCATGAACTATTTTTACCTCGGGAGTCTGATGTAGGAGCATCTGACAACAAGTTCTAGAATTGACCTCGTAGGTCAAAACCACATTTACCAAGGGAGTTGGTTCCCTAATTTCTTATTTAAGTATGTAATAATTTGAATTGTCTCTAGAAGACATTTTGATTGAGTTTGTTTGCTAGTTGTCGAGTTGTTACTAGAGTTTAGGAACAGTTTCCAGATTTAGATTTTGTTAAGATAACTCGGGATTTTGTTAGGATGTGAGCTATCCGAGAGCTCCAAGAAAATATATTGAATTTTTTGTAAGAGTTAGAAGGTTAGAGAGAGAGGAGAGCGAGTGTGTGTGATTGAGTGTGAAAGGGTGGATTGCAGAGGTCCGAGAGACCATGAAGGAATGAGCCTTCATGTGTAATTTATTTCCTTCAATGATATAATGGAAGATCAGATCGTGCGGTGTTTTCCTGTGTATTTGATTTGTTAAAATTTGTGTATAAATTGTATGGACAAAGTGACGAGGTTTTGTGGTTGCAAGAGAGTGAATCATGTGCAAAGTGGTCCCAAGTGTGAACCAAGGCCTATTAAACTTCCCGTGTGTTTGTGTTTTATTGGAATAGATGGTAAGGATTGACCGAAGAACATAGATCGACAGCTCATATCATAGCAGGCATCATCTCTCAGTGATTTTTCATTAGTTTGACACTTGATTAAGTCTGTGGTCCCGAGGTCCGGCACACGTGGCATGTTTGGAATGGCAAGGAAAAGTGTTATATGGAGGAGACCAATCCACCGTCGATCATGATAGGAACGACAGTGATCTTCTCCTAATCGATATCGTCGAAATATTAAAGGTGATCCAAATGTTTATATATGACCGTTGATCGGGAGTGTAGATCGATGGCGTGGAGTCTACACGTATCGATAAAGTGTGAGGAATTTAACTCAAGGAGTGACAAGACCACGTGGCCTAGTGCCTGAAATACATGGCATCCATTTACTCGTCGATATGGTTCCATTCAAAGTTCTGACTTACGGTTCCACATGTGGTTACTGCATAAGCCTTTGTAATATTTGGACGGTGGAGATTAAATTGTCGACCTTGCAGATCGACGGTTCTCATTACAGCGAATCGCAGGAAGCGGGAGTTTTGGTAGTTGGGAAGTGTAAAAGTTCTGAAGTCCTGACACTGAGATATGTCAGGCTGATGTCAGAGCCCACTGTGGAGACGACACATGGCGAGGAGGTTTTAGAGTATTCAAATTTTTGTGGTGACCCACATAGTCAGTTTGGAATTTTATAAAAGATAAGATCAACAGTCCAGACTGGATCCGCAATCTGGATCGACGGTGATCCATCGTTGAATGACATCGTAGAGAAGTAGATCGTGATCGTTGATCACCAGCGGGATCAACGGTCTAGATCATTGCGGATCGCGACCTTTGGGAGTTTTGAGTTGTCGAAAAGGCGTGGATTCCTAACGTCCCGAGACCGCTATACGTGGCAATCATCCATTGAAAAGTATATATGGGCGATCCAGATTGATCGTGTACATCCGTAGAGCTTAGCCGACGATTATATCCATGGCTCACATGGAACGAGTGCGCTAGAAGTTAGCACTCAAGTGGATAAGCATCAGTCACAGCCACTGGTCACGTGGACAAAAGGAGATATTAGTGCCTAGAGTTTAGGTGTGATAATAGAGTATTACAAAACTATGTTCAAAAGAGGATTTTGGGCCCGTGTAAAGAGTTTGAGAGCAGCTCGAGCTTGGAGCTGCAGCAGAGTTAAACTTATAACTCTGCACCTGTGGGAAATTGACCAGTAAGGTCTATCATTAAACTCACTGGCCCATGAAATCTTTAGGGCATCCAATTGTTCTTGCAATTGCTCTTTTGTTAGGAGTATTGAATAAATGATTAAATGTGGGCCCTCTAACTCTTTGGTTGAATCAACAAGCTTTAGAAATAGATCACCTATTTTGGTATTGATGATGTCACATTTGAAAAGCATTTCCCACAAACATTTAATTCTTTTCAACCAACAAGCAATAATTTGTTTCAATCGAGCATTAAAATGAAGGTTTTTCTCTCTTCTATGAATATCATTTAAACTTTAAACCTTGCCGAAAATGTACCCACGGCTTCTTTATAAAAAAAATCATCATTTTCTAGGTCATTTTGGAAATACTCTTTAAAATGAAAGACCCTTGTTGAGAGAGTAATTGAACTTGTTGCTAACTCCCATATTTCAAGGATCAAAGCTATCATTTTCTAAATATTATCTCCAATGTATTTCCTAACAATCATCAATAAGCTTGATGAACTTTTAATATGGAGCTTATTTCTGGTACATCCTCTAGACTATACAACGGTTGTATAGAGGCAATGGGCTCGACAAATAGGGGTCTTGGAAGTAGAGCATGTTTTAATTCTTTCGCTTTTTTTTTAGTATCTAATTTTCTTTTTCTATCTCATCAATGGAATACTTTAAAGCTTCATCGGTTGCTTCATGAAACTCCATGACTTTCGAGAGTTTTACCCCTTGAAAATCAATCTCTAACTACCATTTTTCAGAAACCTTTTTATTTTTCAAATTTACTTTTTCAATTAACAACTTCTTAGAACTTTTGTTGTAAGTTGTGTGGTGCAAGGTGACAGATTCCTCCTCAAATACCACTGGATCCTAAGAAGCCAATTCTTCAACTATAGTTCTACTCTCAATCATTCTCTATTCATCCCAGCTGGGCTCTTCTATTATCTCGTCAACTTCCATATCATTGGGGCTAATTTCATCTTCAGGTACTCCTAGCCTTCTTTCTAAACTTCTCTTTTTCTTTTTACAGACACGGGAACAATGTGTGATTTTTCAATTGCCCTTTTAGAAGGATCTTTATCTCCTCCATCATCTGAATTTCCCATAGAAGACTTCCTTTGTTCTGACTATTATCACGAGGTTTTCCTCATTGAAGTAGAAGCACTCTTTTGAGACGCATTGGGTGATCCTGGGTTTCTACCTGTTGTATTTCACCCATGTTTCTTATAACGGTCATTGGTGTTGACCAATGTGTCAATGTCGTTCAAGGTTGTTTCAAGCAAGACTTCTGGAGAGTTTTTATTGTCTCCCACTCCTTCCAATTGAACAAACTTATTAAATGATGAGTCGTACCCAATTGTAAACATGTGTGCCAAAAATAAATTATTAGGGTTAAAACCCTGAATTGCATGAACTTTTTTAAAATTGTGATCAAACTAGGTGGTGAATTCATTCAGACGAGAAATGTTCTTCCCAGAAATTTCTCTGATTTTCCACGACAAAGGGATGAATTTCTTTTTTCTTTTTTCGTTAAAGAAATGTGCCCAATACTTGTATTGTCTGCACAGTTCGATAGTGAAGAGTTCGTCAGAAATATAGAAAGGCAGCAAACAGGGTTTCCCCTTAAATCCATAAAGTCTAATAAAACTAAAATCTTTTATAGTCTCAAAAATTCCTTTCTCTAACAAAAAGGATGCAGCGTCTAGTGATAATCTAGACATGGTAGGATTGTGAATTAACTTTTTGAAAGACAAGAAGGTGTTTTGTACTTCATAAAAACTATATGGAGACTTGTGCTTTCATAATGTTGGATACCAGAATGAAACCGGATCATTTTTTAAGTCTATAATTTTGGCTCGAGGCAGGTCCTCAAAAATGTGGCAGAAGACTATAGCATAGACTAGATAAGACTTCATGTAGAATTTCCTAGTTTTCCTGATACTTCCCAACCGAAACGAAACTTCGTTCGAAATGATTCGAGCCCAATCAAATACAAAATCTTCAATAATGAAATGATATAAAATATATACTATATATTTTGAAACAAGGGTTGTGGACTCATATCCAATGATCCTAGAGAACAACAATGCAAATTCTTTATATGGGTATTTAAAAGAACATACCACAATTTGTGTAGAATTTCTAAAATCACTAGTCGGATTTACAAGAAATTTTTCCAGGAGTTCCATTCCCCTATTGTTGGCCTTTAGAAATTCATCAACTTCAAAGTTCTTGAATGTCAAGGTGGATTCTAGCAGTCTCAACCATCTTCTGAAAACTGAAGGTGCCAAAGAAATTGGTGAATTTCCCTATATCTAGATTACTCTTCTCTATCTATCAAACTTCTCAAAGCACCAGAGAACTAATTCTTTGAAATCAGTTACTTCTAGTACACACTCAACTAATGCAACTGGTACGCTCAGCTATTATGATAGGTCTAGACTTTATTTGAATTATTTTCTAGAGGTGGAGGCTAGAATTGCCCTTGGAAGGGGTTTTTACCACTAAAATTTGTGATCTTCTCATCTTAAGGTGTTGATAGTATCCATAATATAGTTATTTCCTCTTATTTGACATATTTTGACAAAGGTTATTTTTCATGAATAAAATTGGCCTTTGTCAATACAATCTTTTACAACATGGATTTTAATTCCTTATTTAATTTACCACTTATTGTCTTGATATCAAATGTTGTAGCTCTTAATTCGAATTTTCCAATTGAGTAGTTCGATTTAATATTTATGGTGGAGATTTTACAAAAAAATGCACCACTTGATAATTGTATTCAATTCATATGAGTGACGACTTATGTGGTGATGGGGAAATAAATGTTATAGGGAAAGGTGATATCATATCATGAATAGTTTTAGTATGGTAGTGCAAAGTGAGTAACATGAAGATTCATTTTGGAGAATGCAGAAATGTAGGATGTGGGGTAGGGAATGAAAGGTGGAAGTGAGAGAAGGACTCTCACATTCGCAATCAACAAAATCAGCTAAGTATTCAAAGTGGTTCATTATGACTGATGCGGAAGTGGAGAGTGTTTTTTTGGGGATCGCACGTTTGCGAGATTATGAGATGGGGATGGCTTGGACCTCTGCAACGGGACTCCCGCAACTAAGGAAATGGATAAGTGTTATGGTTGTGGAGTGGTGAAAAATGAAAAAGAAAACTAAGCATGGGACTTACTATTCTCAGGAACCTAAAGCATTAATATGGACTTAGTGGTAGTCTCCCCAACCCACATTTTAGAAAATTGGCTAAGATTAGGATATCTGAGAAGAAATTGAAAGAAATGATGATTTTGAAGGCAAAGGCGCACAAACGTTGATCAACAAATGTTGATCAGCAAGGGCTTATACAAAGTGTCTTTATATATAGAAACAAAGGTTACAAAACCAACTTGTCCTAAGTTGCATCTAGTCCTCTCCGATTGTAATTTTGTCGATCCAGAAGAATGTTGACATGTGGACAAAGCATACATTTAGCAATTGAATAAGAGCCACAATACCTAAGGACAACTCAACAATTACAAAACCAACTTGCCCTAAGTTGCATGATGTCCTCACCCATTACAAATGTGTGGGTGTTGGCTTCGACGGATTATTGACATGTGAGCATGACATGTGTCCAACCATCAATCAAAAACCATGTATTAATAAACAACTCAAAGCAAAGAGGATAGACAACCACTCCAAGAACAATGACAATGAGATAGATGAACAATGGTGTTTAATAACTAGTAATGTTCTTGTAAAAGGAATTCAAAACAACTCATTATTAAGAAAAAACCCAAACAAAATACATACCTTTACCTTATAAATGGTTTGGAAACTCATATTTAATAAAATGTTGTTCCTATATTTTTCCTTTTTCCAATGTTACATTGATTTGTTTATGACATTGTTGTCATTGAAGTTTTTGAAAATAAAGAAATGAAAATGAAAATGAAATCATTCGAAAGGAATAGAAATGCTTGGTTGTCCCATCCCTATTCGGAGACTCGATGCGGCTGTGGGGGTTTTATAGAAGTGTATGCATTAGTAGTTGATTTTTGTTGGTAGTGGATCTCCCCTTAAGATATAAAATTCAAAAAGACAACTCATTATTAAGAAAGAACCTAAGCAAAATACATACCTTTACCGTATAAATGGTTTGGAGCTCATATTTAATAAAATATTTTTATTCTATGTTTATCGTTTTCAATGTTACATTATTTATTTACTCAGCTTATTATTGTTATTGATTTTCAAAAGTAAAATAAAGAATCCTTCCAAGGAGATAGAAATGGTTTGATGCATCCTATTCAAGAACTCGATTGCATTGTGAGGGTTTGTAAAGAGTGTGTGGTTATTGGATTGAGTTTTGATGTTATTGAGGTGGATCTCCCTTGAGAGATATAGAATTTGACTTGTTTTTGGAGCTGAGCAATTTCTTTATTTTATATTTCCCTGGAAGGTAGGCAATATGTTGTCATGCTATTTTTTAGAATCTCGCAACCTAATTACATATTTAATATGTTCTCAATATGATTTTTTAAACTCGTGCAACTTAATTACAGGTTTAATTCGTTGAAAATGATGTATTGCACAAATTTAATATGTTAAAAAATAATACATAAAAAGAGGTTTTTGAATTCAACCGGACAATAAATAAATATAAAAATTGTAGGCGTGTAAGAGTCAGATTTGTAGGAATCTATCTCCATTTAATATTCAAATCCCTGAAATACACCAGTGAAGGCATTGCCGAACTACCGTCACATACAAACAATCTCTATTTCCACACAGTTGCTGCCAACACAAAACCACGTGCCTTAATGGTCACGCAAATCGCAAAATAATTCAAATAGTGTCGTTGTAATTTGAGTCGTCGGTTTGTTATGTGCAAACCAGTCCAGGGTGACTGATGAGGCTCGACTTCTGAGAAGGTTTCTATCTAACGTGTGGGATAAATCTTCATGCCTCAGTGATAAGTTATAAGGGTGGCTGTTGAGCTTATAGTAATTATGTTGTATCTTGAATCCTTTTGCAGGAGTGTGAACATTTTAGATATGATTAGAGTTTCATCATGATTTAAGTTTTAAGTTTTGTAGATTTAAGTTTTAAGTTTTGTAGATGGTAAAATGATATTTATAGAGTGTTTCGTTAATTTTGAATTAGTTTATATCATTAAAAATTCAATCAAAGTTCTAAATCAATAAAAACTTAACTTTTTATATTGCAAAATTTTGACAACTGAAATTAACTTTGCTACAAGATTAGACAACCCTCCTTGATGTAACCTCACTATTTATAAAATAAATATTTTGCATGACATTTTATACCGTTGACATTAAAAAGAGGGTAAAAAAAAAGCAATCAAGTAAAACAAATTGTCATCTTATTAAGGAGAGTCAAATTATTAAGAACAGTCAAACATCTTTAATGGGGCATCGAAAAATGTGCTGCTCCTCGATCTCAGCCTCTTTAATTGTACATAATTTGCAAATCCTATCTTGGTTTGAATAATGAGCTTGTACAATTGCACTCTCATTTTGCTTAACGGAAATCTTAGGCCATGATACCCATGATACCAATGTTGTTAGTAGACATCCATATGAGACTCTTAAAAGGGTTTCAACATAGGTAACTTAGTTTTGAGTAGCTAGAGGAGGGAAGTAGGTCCACTTCACTTGAATAAGCTCTTTTTGAATATCATCCCTAAATGCATGGTTGAATTTTGCATTCAAAGAAATCAAAAGGGAGAGTGTATTCAAAGAGTCCCTATAAGAAGGAAGATGATCACGCAAAATACCTAGGAACCACAACAATGTAGAGACTTCTAAATACCAACATTGAATCTTAAGTGTCCAAATATGTGATATTGTTAGTCATGGGAAAACACATTCGAGATTTCGGCTAGGGAGGATGAGTTAATGGGTACCAGTAAGGTTTTAACCAGTGTGAATTGCTCTGAAATTATGATATTGTTTTGCTCCTCGATGTTGCTGTGAGAGCGTGAGCAGTCGTTTGGGTTGGATCTTAGAGGTATCCAGTAATGTGTGATGTTACATTGTAGAACAGTTTGTCAGCAACTCAATGAAACTTGTTGCTAAGATTAAAGGCTTGAGGTTTTGTCTTAGGATGCCACTATAAAGATTGGTGGAAGAGATGTGTCAGTATTATCTGCCAACCTTATATATTAAGATGAGAAAGGAATTGTCGTTCCTCTTGTGTTGAGAGTGTTTATAACCAGATACATGTAAGAGCAAAGATATTGTGTGCATCATGGCAGTGGTTGATCTTGTGACAGGGATATAACCGGCCTGGCTTTGACGGAGATGGTAGGTTCGGGTTTGATGGGGTTTAGCAGTTGAGTGTGGTTGGCGTTATTTTGAGGTTTTCATTGAATCAGCTGGATCCTCGAGAAGAAGGTGACTTCTAAAAGGAAGATGATTAATGGAAGTACCAATGGAACACAACAATGTAGATGCCTCTAAATGCCAATATTGTTTCCTCCTCAATGTACTGTGAGAAGCATGTGAAGCAATCATTTAAGAGGTTGAATCTTAAGTATCCAATATGTGATGTTATTATGAAACAATTTGTAACTCAATAAACTTGGCTGCACTAAGATTAAAACTTGAGTTTTGTCTTGGGATGCACTATAAAGATTGGGTGGAAGAGATGTGTCAATGATATCTATAACACTTATATATTAAAATAGAAAAAAATTGTCATTCCACTCTTAATGTTAAAAAAAAGTGTTCCCTCTTTCAAATATGTAAAACAAGAATAATAGCCATCATAACGAGAGTAAGTTAATCTTGTAACAAAAGGACTCTCTTTCCAACCACAACTTTGACAAGAATCTGGCAAAAATTCAGGTTTGATCAGAGTTCCACCATGATCCAAATTTTTTGCATGGTGGAACGATGCCCCCAAAAGTTTTGTCCAACTGTGAATCAACTAAGATCCTCGAAAAATTGATTGACGTTGTGGATCGGTCAGAATTTTGACTCCATGTGTCACCATATTCTGGCAGCAGAAGGGAAGTTTGCTACAAAATTAGATAGTTCCATCAAAACATCTTAGAATAGCTTCTACTTGAAATAGTTTGTACCGTTATAAAATCTCCTTCCCTTTCTCACCATACTTAATAGGGTTAGGATCACTGCAACTCAAAAGCAGCGTCTTTTCAAAAATTCCATCAAGAAGAATATAGTAAAAAAATCCACCCATAGCATAGTTCCACCATGATCCAAGTTCCCCTCATGGTGCAACTTTGCCCCAAGCTTTTTGGTAGTTCTTAATCGACTCAAAGCCTCCTATTTTTTTGAAACGCAATGGATTGAAAAAAACTTCACCCCTGTAATGTGTTATAACATATTACATGTAATATGTTATTATACATTTTGAGTGCCCTTTATCAAGCCTCTGCTTAATAGCTCAACCTGATGACCTGCCCTACGTGCTAGCCAGGGTTTCTCTGCAGTTCGACTCCTTGGAGAGCCGCTTGTGAGTTGGTCACAATGTTATCTCTAGGCAAACTGGTTTAGTAGTCTACCAGCCCAAGGAGTGAGCATTATCGTAATACTCTCTGGGGATGGGATTCCACTGTCATAATGGAAAGCAAAAAAAATCCAAGTTATGATAGATTGGATATATGTTAGTTTATTGTTAGACTATAGCTCAATGTTCTTGGCGTTGGCAATTGACATGATATGGACCCAAGGAAGCCATCGTCCTGCTTAATTAACTCTTTGATTTTGTTGTTTGTAATTATGGAAATAAACTGTGTAAGGAGTTTTTGAAACATCTAATATTTCAAGTGGACACTCCACACATCATCATCAGGGACTACAATCCCTGATGGATACTTGTTGCTTCAACAGTCCCTGATGATCGGTGAAGTGTCCACTCGAAACGTTGGATGTTTCAAAAACTCTTTATATAGTTTATTTCCAAAACTACATACAACATTATGTGGAACTGTGCAAATCTGCATTCTGCATACCCTTGATTTTGATTTTGATGGAAGTAGAATGATTGATTATGTATAAGTTGAAGAAACAGGCTATTCATATAGCAAACGGCCCTTGTTTTCTAGTGAGTTTTCATATAAATACAGCAGAATTTATGACGGATTATTTACAAATATTAATCACTAAAATTACAGTGTATAGTTGTTTCAATGAAAATGAGGTCTACGAAACTGCTCCATAACTATGCGGTTCCCTTTTAGACGACTAGAAAACTCAAATTCATGATATGTCTTGAAATTGACACATGAAATACTTTATTACACAAATTGAATCGGAAAACGAGATGCAATTGCCCAAAAACGCGTCCCACCTCCACTGGACAAACACTTTCAGGATGAGATCATTTTCACACGACGGCAAGAAGAATCCACGAACTCCGCGTCTATACGTCAGATTTTGAACGGGCCTTGGCCGGCCGCCGTCAACTGCGCTCAGACTCCAAACATCCACCCTCATCTTTTAAAACCATTGATCGGCCTGGAATCGCTTGTGTCAGCTCTGTTATGTTGGCTACCAGAATTCTTCCTGTTGGATTCCCATGAATGGACGAGAGCCTCTCTCATGGTATTTAGTTCAATCTAACGTAGAATTAGAGGAAAGAGGTTGCTGACTAACAGGTTGCTAATCATGGAGAAACGCCCAGCCTCTAAATTCACATTCACCTGGAAATGGGGTACTCAATTAAGTGCATCATCTACTATTCTATGGCTCATGTTGGGTTTAATACTTATTTCAGCAATCTCTGCAGGTTCGTCGACTCTGCACAATCATGCATTTTTTTTAACAGATATCACCCATTTTTTACATAATCTTGGAACTGTATCCCTTCTAAGGAGGAGAGGAGATTTTAAAGTCATAAAAACTATTTGAAGATACTGCATATCTGACCATTTACTACCCTGTTCATTATATCACACACCCACACAACATACAGAAATACACTTAGAATCAAGCCTAGGCAAACTATAGTAAACTCCCACCACTGTACGGCTAGACCACAGTCCAATGCCCGCACAACCATGTAAATTTACGAAATGCATAGTAGACTGTATGATATCATATCATCCTGTAGACTAATAATGTCTGAAACGATATGGGTGTTTTGCAGATGCTTTTGATCCTCTGGACCCAAATGGAAACATCACCATCACATGGGACATCATGTCTTGGACCCCCGATGGCTATGTTGTGAGTAATCATACCTATATTAAAATGAAGATTACATATGTTTGTAGTAATTAAACATATCGATATGGTGGTGGTGTTGGTGGGTTTTGATCATCTGCAGGCGACGGTGAGCTTGTCGAATTATCAGCAGTATAGACATATACAGAGTCCCGGTTGGCACTTGGGCTGGACTTGGGCGAAGAAGGAAATAATCTGGTCGATGGTTGGTGCAGAGACAACCGAGCAAGGAGATTGTTCTCGTTTTAAGGGCAACATTCCCTTCTGCTGCTTGAAGAGTCCTACCATTGTTGATTTGATGCCGGGAGCTCCTTACAACCAGCAGGTTGCAAATTGTTGCAGAGGGGGAGTCATATCAGCTTATGCGCAGGATTCTGCCACTTCAGTGGCAGCCTTCCAAGTCACCGTCGGCAACACTGGGACGAGTGCTAAAACTATCCGCTTGCCCAAGAATTTCACTCTCAATACACCTGGTCCTGGATATACTTGTAGTCCTGCCAAGGTCGTCAAACCCAGCCAGTTTATCAGTCAAGATGGCCGCCGACACACTCAAGCTTTAAGTAAGCACATTCATCTCTAGCATGGCAGAGAACCATCTAAGTGAGTTTAGATGGGTTTGTGCTAGTGTCCATATTTAATGCACCTAATGCATCATCTAGATTCAATGCACCGGCTAAACACAAAAAGAGTTGATAGATCACCTAATGCACCTTGCTTCTCTCGCTTTTTGGAATTACTATACGTGATTGGCCATTTTCTATGAATTTTGTTTGATGTAATGATTTAATTTAATTTGTTGCAGTGACCTGGAAACTGACCTGCAAATATTCACAATTTTTAGCTCAGCGTACTCCTACCTGTTGTGTC
>SNQJ01S0209959.1:3447-16036 GCA_010110895.2 Picea sitchensis
CCCCCCTTGGCTTCGCTAGGAGTTGGCCTAGACGGAGGAGTTGAGGATCAGGGGACAGCACCTTGACTCGAGACTTGCCCCCAAGGACACACCAAGTGGATTGAAGGTTTCTGTAATGTTTTCGACTTGGCTAGTCTAGGAAATGTTGTTAATGTGTATGTAGGATCTATTGTTTACAGCATATAAATGATCAAAAGAATAAATGCGACAAAGGACTGCAAAGTTTGTATTATGATATCTTTGTGGATTACAATAGGCTGAATGCAGCTGAATAAAATAGCAACACTCGGCTAGATCAGAAGACAAAAGGATCTTAGTCGGAATACAAATAAGCAACTAAAAGATAATACCCGGAATATGTGAGTGATGCAGAATCAATAGGTGCGCTGGGAATATGGCAGCTCTGACGGTAACTGCTGGAAGTCTGGAAAGTTCACCCTGGGAGCTGTACTTCTCGGAATGGCCTAGAAACTGTCCCAAATGATCCGCCTTGCTCTAGTCCTCAGTACTGGTATCTGTCGAACCCCTCTGCTGATGAGTCTGGACCTCGGATGGATACCCATGGGGGAATGCACCCCTCTTCTTCTGGCAAAATGTGTCCTTGTGATTCCTCCGTCGAAATCGGACAAAATATGTCTCAAAACAACTGCCTTGGTCTACTGGGAAATGGGTCGGAAGGGTTTCCCTGAATCTGGTATGATGCTCGCTCTGGAACCCCAAATGTGCTTGCCAAAAGTGTCGTGCTACCCTTTGTTTGGCTATCTAGCCTAGGGTTTGCTTTCAAAGTGATTCTCTCTCAAGGTTAAGGTGCTCGGAGGGTGGCTTCAGCCTATGGTTGGGTGACAATAGTGATATTGTCAATGGTAAAACGAGCACATCCATTATATTCTAACAGAGGCCTTTGGAGGGGAAATGAGATACCAGCTTAGAGATAAGGAACCCCTCAACCTCAAGTCAGCTCAAGAGATAGCGGTCAAAATAGATAAGAACATGCAGGCTTCAGGCAAGTCCAACATTCCTGGTTTCAGTAGAGGCAGTACTTCTAGGCAAACAGAGGCTAAGGACAAGGCTGCGGTTGCAGCTCCCAAAAATAAAGACCCGAATTTCGACCCCCTAAAGGTCGTTACTGAGATGGTCAAACAAATGGAAGCTACCCATGCTACTCAACTTAGTGCCATGCAAAATAGGTTGATAGCAATGGAAAGGTCACAAAATAACAGGTTTCAACCTAGGCCAAATAATGATAGGTGGCAGAGAAAAGGTCTCCCTCAAGACCAAAGGCCACCCAATCAATTAGAATCCAATAATATCGATCATGAAGAAGCTCCACCTTTCTGCAGAATATGTGAAGACTTTCATGGTGAGTCTACTTGTCCAATATTTTGTCAGATTAATGAACAAGGCATTCCTCAAACAAGCAACTATGCAAATCAGCCCAGAAATACCAACCACGTCAATACTTTTGGTGAATCTCATCCTCTATCTATGGATTATTGGCTTCAAATGCAAGAGAGGAGTGAGCAAGCAAAAAAAGTGGTTGAGGAATATGATAATGTGACTAAGTTATATGGTCACAAACCTACAAATGAGCAGATCCTAGAAATGGCAAGGCACAGAGGAATTGTTTACGAGAGGAAAGGAAAAGAAGGAACTAGCAACTCTCAAACAAACTTTCCAAAGGTAACTACTCCTACACAAACTCCAATTACAAATCTTAATGTTGATCTAGGTAGTTGGATAGCAAATGCAAAGGTATTGGTTTCAGTGTCAGATCTCCTCAAAATTCCTTCACGAAAATCTCCTACAAGCTATAGATCCTCCAAGCAATAAAGTTATTTCAAGTAATAAGCTTGTTCCAAGCAATAAAGTTTCTCCAAAGGAACAAGAAAGGGTTAAGGAACAACATGAAGATCCTCCAGTGGTCTTAACTAGTCGGGATAGAAATAAGGAAGAAAATCCTCCTTTCTATCTCACTTGAAATAAATGATCAGTGGCTACACAACTACATGTATGATTCAGGTGTTGCATCAAACATTATCACAAAAAAGATTATGCAAAGGTTGGGTCTAAAAATCACAAGGCCTTATCAGAATGTGTGTGCCATGGACTCAAGAGAAATAGAAACACACGAAATAATTATAGATCTCCCAGTTAAGCTAGCCTTCCATCCTAGTGTTACTTTCAAAATGGACGTCCTTGTTATAGATGTGCCAGATGCATGGGGGATGCTCTTATCTAGGAAATGGGGAGCTCATATGGGTGGTTCTTTGAATATGGATTTGGAATTTGCTACTATTCCATGCCCTCCTCCTTCAACTGAAAATTCCAGACTCTTTAGGAAAACCGAAAGGAAGTATCACATAGAAGACCTTAAAGAGCAGCTTAATGAGTTTCTTTGCCAAGTGTCTGATTTAGGTGACTTCTCTATATGCTCCAACTTCTTCGCTCTAGTTCAAGATAAGTTTAAAGATGAAAAGGTTAGCAATAAAGCATGGAAAATGAATTTTGACGGAGCCCACTCTAGATCAGGCAAAGGGGCAGGCATTGTGTTAAAATCTCCAACAGAAAAGACTTACAATTCTGCATTTAGACTTGAGTTTGATGCAACTAATAATGTGGTAGAGTATGAGGCATTTTTGCTAGGCTAAGAAATCGCTAAGGACATGGGTATCAAAATTCTCAACATAAAGGGTGACTCAGACTTAGTGATTCTCCAAGTAAAGAACAAGTATGCATGCAAAAGTGAGAGGCTTAGAAGATATAGAAATGCTATATGGCATACCATGGAATTCTTTGATGCCATAGACCTTATTGCTATCGCAAGAGATCAAAACAGCTTGGTTGATAGTCTAGTTGTAGCAACTTCTACCCTCCAGCCCTCAGAAGATCTAGTGAAAGGTGAAGGCAAGTTGGAGATAATATTTAGGCCATTTGTCCCAGATAATGTTGACCATTGGCAGGTTTGTAAAGATGATGAACAAATTCTAAGGTTCATCCATAACATAGAAGAATTCATGAGGGTCAGGAGCAACCCATTGCGTTTATGAGTAAGGCATTGCAAAGTTCAGAACTTAACTGTACGAGCATGGAAAAGCAAGCATATGCCTTAGTCAAATCTCTCAAACGTTTCTGAGTCTACATTGGCTATTCAAAGATTGTGGGGTATGTCCCTCACGCAGCAGTAAAGGACATCCTTGGGCAGCAGGATTGTTTGGGAGATAGAGGAAAGTGGGTTTCTAAAATTCAAGAATATGACTTAGAAATTAAACCCACTAAGTTAATCAAAGGTCGGGGTTTAGCTCAAATGCTCACCAAAGGAAATGAACAAGTGTTGGACTTAGTATGTCAAAATCAAATTAGGCCAACCTTGTCATCAGAGCTTCAAAAGTTAGAACAACACCAATGGTATGCAGATATCATCTACTTTCTCTCAAACCTTACTTGCCCAAGTCATTTGATTGGTCACAAGCGGAGGGCTTTAAGGTTGAAAGCAGCAAAGTATTGTATCATTCAAGACAGCTTGGGGTGGAAGAACCTTGATGGAGTGATACTGAGGTGTGTTGATGAGCTAGAGTCTAAGAAACTCTTGATTGATTTCCATTCAAGATTTTGTGGTGGACACTATGTGACTAAAACTACCACCCACAAAATCCTAAGAGCAAGTTATTATTGGCCGACAATTTTCTCAGATGTACACAAAATAGTCAGGGGTTGTCAGCAATATCAGCGATTTCAAAAGCTAGCAGCCTTGCCTCTTCAGCCTGTTGTTGTCGAAGCTCATTTTCAGCAGTGGGGGCTTGATTTTATAGGTCAGTTCAAAGACAATTCAAGTAATGGTTTTACTTGGATAATTACAGCCACTGACTATGTCACTAAGTGGGTAGAAGCAATACCCACTAAGCATGCAACCGACAAAGTGGTCATGGATTTCCTTGAAGATAGGATAATCACTCGGTTCGATGTGCCTGCCAAAATTACCACTGATAATGCCAAGGCCTTCAGTTCTACAAATTTATCTGCTTTATGTTTTAAGTATGGCATTGTGTTGTCCCACTCTTCGAACTATTATCCCCAAGGTAATGGTCTTGCTTAATCCAGCAATAAGAACTTCATGAATATTCTCAAGAAAACGATAGGGGATAATAAGAGGTCATGGGACAACAAAATAAAGTTTGCATTATGGGCGGACAGAATAACTAAAAAGAGTTCCACCAGTAAAAACCCCCTTCGAACTTGTCTACGGTCTTGATGCTACCTTGCCAGTCCACCTTAAGCTTCCAATGTATCAGTTTGTTCAAAAGCATGGTCTAGATGAAGATTTCCAACAAAACAGGATTAATCAGTTGATAGAGTTAGACGAAAACAGACGGAAGGCATTGGATCAGAGCATAAAGAGTCAGAGCAAGATAAAGAAGACTTTTGATAAGTCTTCACGACAGAGAATCTTTCAGGAAGGGGACACGATCCTTCTTTGGGACAAAAGAAGGGAAAATCCAGGGAACCATGGGAAATTTAACAGCTTATGTACAGGTCCATATATTATACAAAGTTCAACTGGCAGGAATTCGTTTTACTTAAACAAGTTGGATGGTGAGAATTTGGCCCTTCCGATCAACGGCCAACTTCTCAAGTTGTTCTTCACAGAGGTCATATGATGCCCATGGAGGCATCTACTGTATCATACTCTCTAACCCTTATCTTTGTACATTATGCTTTGTCTATATGTATATCATTTATTTGTTGTATTATATGCACATGTATACTAACACTTTCATTGTACTATATGCACATGTAAATATGCTTTGTTGTATGATATGTATTTGTACTTATCATTTGAAAATTGTGTTTAATGTTGGTTTTATATGGATATGATTGCTAACATACATCCATGATGCAAGAAGCATAGGTCTAGATTCTCGCATGGTCTCCTACAGATTTATAGATCAACCACACGTCCCCACATGCAGCCAATGTTATCCACCAGTTTGTAGACCTGGATTTTCTGAAGAGTCACCAGAGAATGAGCAGCCAGTGCTCATATTTGCAGAGTTCAAAGTTAGTCGGTCTTGTAAAAGACTCATGTTTTCCGCATTTCCACCATTGTAATAAATGTCCTGACTCCTAAGTATGAGATATTGTAAAAGGCTATTGGCCACCTAAGACCAGGAGTGAGCACATACTTTGAAGTGTTTTTTTCTACTTGTTAATTATTTTTTCTTCTTGCCTTAGTGAACGATTAAATAATTTCTAAGTTTTTTCACTCAGAAGACTAGCTCTAGAGCCGAAGTATGTACTGGCGAGCAGGTCTTGGCATGGAAAATCCAATGTCTAGTGTCTAAATGTATATGAGCTCATACTAGGACATATTGATTGAATCATTTGGAAATTGTGGCTAGGTTTGATAGGTTTTTTTTAAGTTTTCAGTGAATTAATTAAATTCCTACAAAAATGGAATTTATTAATTCTAAGTCAATAAATGTAAAAAATATGGCATCAAACATTGTCAGATGCCATATAAACCCCTATTTCCCAGCTTTCAAGGTAAAAAAGTGATTATTATCACTAAAGAAGCAAAATTACTCGAAAAATACGGAAAAGGGGTAATTAAATCAATCTCCTAAATTTTAGGAGAACTGGGGAACATGTTTGAAACATGTTTTTTCATGTCCCCAATTGACTGCAGGCCTAAGGCGACTTAGCTAAAGGGCAGATCAACTTAACTGAGATGACATGGCCTTGGGGGAGATCCCAATGTGGGAACTCGACCCCATTTTCCTAGGTGGCGCATTCCTAAAGCATGGCGCATTTCCCAATGGCCCACACATTCCTAAAGTGACCCTTCACTCCCCCTCACTTCCACTCCTACCTCACTTCACTCCCTATGCACTACTCTTCCACTCCACCTATCTCCCATCACTCCACATCTACTACACTCCACTCCCCTCATCTATTGCGCATCTACCCTTTGACTAGTATGCAACTCCCTAATCACCCACGCATTTCCTAAACCCTAACCCTAGTGCATGCGTACTTAGGAATTGTCACCCCATTTGCTATTTAAGCAAGGTCGACCTCTCCTCAACCTAGTTCAGTCTTGGGCAAGCTATTGTAATACTATTGTAATCATTTTGGAATAATAAAGACTTTGGAGCTATTTTGGTGTGGACTCAAATGTGTGGATGCTTTGATCTCAATGCAAATTTTCTCATGAGGTAACATGTATTTTTTACATTTCAGTTTTGTAATTAATTGCTAAAGCCTTGAAGGTATGCTATCATATAATAGGGTAAGATTAATCTAGCTCAATTTATCTTATTGTTTCTTTATTTCATAGACTCTTACACTGCATGTTTTATTTTCGGTTAAATTAACATGTGTGTGTGAGTTGTGTTGTGTAGGGAAGATCTTTAACAATTTTGTTGCAGGATTGTATTGTATAGTTGCAGGTTCCTGAAGCTTGGAGGATCGACAGGGGGTTGTTTCCATCGTCATCGTCCAAGAGATTCAAAGATCGAGCTCCCTCTTCTTCACATCAAGAGAACCTCATAGCCCAAAAAGTTCCAGGTTCAAGCGGAAACTCCGAAAACCGATAAACGTCTTTCCCTTATCTTTTTCTTTGATTGCATGCTGCTCTAAACCTCTTGTTTTAAACATCTAAAGTCTACATGCATTGTTTTTTAGATCTAAGCTTAATTTGTCAATTTCAAAGAATAGATCTAGGCAAGTTTTAAGCAATTTTTTTGGTCTTTTCACCTAGAATTTAGATCAAAGTTATTGCTTGGTTTTAAATTTTTGATCAAGCTAATTGGTTGCCTTATGTTTGCTGTTTTAAAACAGCAAACAGAAGCATTCAAAGCAGCCTAAGTTAGGTCCATACAAACTGCCCAAAAGGCCTAAAAAAAATTTGCATTTTGCCTTAGAAAATTAACTAATATTTTTGATAAAAAAAAAAATTGTTTAAAAAAAAATTTCATCATTTTTTAACTGTGTTTACTTGCTGTTTTCTTGCAGCAAATACAGGTCCAAGAGGAGATTCTGCTAGTTTTGGGCAAAATCAAGGCTCTCGCAGCACCCTGGGGGGTTTCAACTTCGTCAAAACAAAGTTTTTCCTTTTTTCTATCTTTTTCTTGTATTCCTCTAAACGATCCAATCATAAGGATCCCTTTCTTTCTAAAGAAGCTAAAAGCTTAAAGAGAACTTTGGTTTTTTGTTGTAATAGAGCAATAAAAGTGGGCCCTTTGTGCCCAGTTTCTTCATCACCGTTAGGGGGATTTGTGTCATTGGTGTGGTTTTTATTTTTGTGATTGATGCATGCTTAAAATCTAGTAATCAAACACACAAGTCAAGTACATCGGACACACTACAAACACTCTAATTTTATGCATGTTAACCAAATCTTATTCTATCATGCATGCTTAGTTAGCTTTGCTTCAAGTACTTTCATTTTTCAATCAGTTTTGCAACAGTGTTCAAATTTCCAAAAGTATCTTGTAAATCTTTTCTCAACTACAAAGCAAGGTACATAAATTTAATTGTTGCAATTCCATCTTTACACTTTCAAGTGTTTGTGAAGGTACTTTATTTACAAAGCAGGGTGTGTGATCTATCTATTTCAAGCTTTTATCGAGTAATTGAACCTTGCTAGTTTAATAGGACAATCTCTTAAGTTGTTAGTTCATTGGGAGGAAAAGGCCTAAAAGTGACCTGCGAAGTAAGAGGTTTACCGTGTTGTACATCCAGCACTTTTGGTGAGTTTACTGGTGAGACCATTAGGTTTCGGTAAACTCTCAACAAGTCCAAGCAGAGAACGAGCTTCCTAAGGGGCCAAATACTCTTCACTAACTAAATACAAAATTTACCTTAATAAAATCTTCGATCTACACTGCCCACGACTCCTTTTAAGGCACTGGTTAAAAAATACTTTTATTTATCTTATGTGAGCAGTTACACTTATGCATCTTGTCTAACTTTCTTTTATGCTCTCAAGTCTTACAAATATTGTATCCTTTGATTTATGAATGTCTTATGACCAAAGTGTTTTATGATGATGATAAATGCTAAGTGTTAAATGATTTAATTTTGTTTCAAGCAATAAACTCCTAGATTAAGTGGCTTCGCTAGGAGTTGGCCTAGACGGAGGAGTTGAAGATAAGGTGACAGCACCTTGACTCGAGATTTGCCCCCAAGGACACACCAAGTGGATTGAAGGTTTCTTCCACGTTACCCCAGGTGTGTATTAGGACGGCAACAGGTCACGACTTAAATTTTTTTGGAGTAAAGTAATATTTCGTTTATTTCTTTAATATCGAGGGCGCACCAAGTGAGAGAGTAAGTAAGACAAGTGGTGTCCAATGGGTTACCACCTCTCCCATTACTCAAACCTTTGACAAGTGTGATCATGAGAGCAAGTGGGAGTGCGCCACCTCTCCAAGAGTGGGCAGCCCTCTCCCATAATGTATTGAGATTTGGGTACCTTGGAAAGTGGTCCCCTTGTGTTTGTGAGTCTCTAAACACAAAGGGGAAGACTATTACCCTTGTTACTTTACTTTATGATTATAATTTCACTTTGAGTTAGGAGATTTAAGTCAAAAGTGAAATATGTCGCTTAAATCATTAAAGTGACAATTAATTCACTTTGTGGGTGAATTAATAGACATAAAGCAAACTAAGAAAAGTGGGTTTCCTAAGTGGGATTTTGGGATTGAATCTCACCCGTTGATTAGACTTGGCTAGATTGGATCTAGGCCATTGATCTAATAGGGTTTGGCCAAAGGAAGCTAAAGGAGGGAATAGGGCATTTATAAGACTCATTGTTCACTTGAGATGAGAGGAGAAGAGAAGGAGCACTTGGGCGCAAATCTTGAGGATAGGAGGGCGCACAAGGTAGAGGGTTTGTCCATTGAGGTGAGGGAAGGTGCAATGCTTGGAGGAGGTGCTTCCATGGAGGAGGAGGCATATACATGAGCATAGGCGCATTCTTTACTTGAGGGCGCACTTGGAGGAGGAGAGGCGCTCATCCTTGTAGAGGGCGCACTTCATACAAGAGAGGGGTCATGTAGGAGGAGGAGGGGCACACTTGTTGTGGGGAGAGCTTAGTGAGGACCTAAGGGCATGCATTCATAGTGGGAGTTCTTGCTAGAGGAGGGGCACACCAAAGCTAGGTGTGCACCAAGCCATGGAGGAGGGCGCACTTGTGTAGAGGGTGCAAGCTTCAAGGGAAGAAAGCAATGGTTTCACAAAGCTTCAAGTGGGTAAAGGCAAAGGTCAAGGCATCTCATGAGTCAAGGCAAAGGCTCAAAGGCAAAGGCACAAAGGAAAATGACAAAGGCAAGCAAAGGAAGAAAGGTACACCAAGGCAAGGGGTGCCTTACTTCAAGAGGCTAGCAGGGAGGTCTTCAAGGAACTCCAAGGCATCCGAGAAGGGTTGCTATTTTACCAGGTTCAGTTGTATATGTTTTTCGTGTTGTACATTTTGCTTTGAGGCCTTCTATATACATTTACTCCAAACTGGTTTTCCCCATGGGGGGGGTTTTCCAGGGCCATGTTGGCCAAAAACATATGTGTCAATTTCATGCATGCTTAGAAGTGTAGATCAGCATTTAAAGTTTAAAAGATCTAGAGGTAGTGTTATTTGTTTTGAAGTATCTTGCATGTGCTAATATTGAGACAATAAAACACTTGCAAGGGCACCTCAAATGGACACTTAACCACAAAATTATCAGCAGAAAGTAACCGAACAGTTTGCTGTCCCTACAAACAGCAAGAAGACAGTTTTGGAAAGTCAAACTTAGAGCCAAAATAAAGGTCAAAGACAGACCTGTTTTGGCAGCCTCATAGTACCTCAGAAAATCTACATAATGCGCCACATCTCCAAGAGGGGCGCACCTCCCCTTGGGATATCTCTCAAACTTAAGTTGAACAACAACTAACTCCCTCTTAACTTATTCTAGAGTGCCAACAATGCATAGTTAACTCAAAGAGATGGAGAGTTGACTCAAAACATATCCCAGACATGTTTCCCAAAAAATACGTTTGCTGTTTTTTCCTGATTTTTTATGTCTTTTTTGACTTTTGTGAGCAAAATTAATTTTTAAGTGATTAAAATCACTAATTTTACTCACAAAAGTGGGTACTTAGGTAAAGTGGGTATTCTTAGTCCAAGAATGAATACCCCCAAGGCATATAATGCCTCCTAGTACCACATTTTTAATACATGGCTAAAATACAATTAAAAAATCATGTTTTGCAGGAAATTTATTATTGACTCAAAACTTTAAAAAACCTATGGGGGACTTAGCGTAATTTCCATATGACTCAAAATTGATGACCTAACATGGTAATATAAACATTCAAACACTAGACTTGGATTACCAAACTAAGGCCTAACCATGAATACACACTCCAGCTTTGGAGGTAGTGAGTGAACAAAATTTAGAAATTATAACTTGCCTAAAAGGAATTTCAGGCAAGAGATAATTAACAAGGAAAGAAAAACACTCTAGTGTATATACTCATGATCAAGTCTTAGGAGGCCATGCCTTTTACAAAAATCATCATGCTAATCCCATCTTATTACAATGCCCCTGTAGGGGATGGAAATGCGAAAAAGTGGTCATATTTGACCAATTGGACTTCTGAACTCTGATTTTGAACATGTGAATGGTCAATCTTTGGCAGCTCAATTGCAAGTCCATCCTAGTGCAACTTGGTGGATAACAAACGATTGAACTACAAGTCCATCCTAGTGCAACTTCGAGGGTAACACAACCTATTTTAGCTTTACAAGATTTTAATAAAAAATTTCAAATGGAGTGTGATGCTAGTGGGACTACAATAGGAGTTGTTTTAAGTCAGGAATGGAAACCAATTGCTTACTTCAGTGAAAAACCTAATGAAGCAATACAGAAATACTCCCCATATGATAAAGAGTTTTATGCCATTGTTCAAGCACTAAAGAAATGGAGAGATTACCTCATGCCTAAAGAGTTTGTCCTTTACACTGATAACCATGCCTTACAATTTATCAGCAGTCAAACAAAATTAATTTTGCATGAATTCCAAGTGAATGTTTTAGGATTTGATGATTTGAAAGTGTTAATTTCTCCCAACCCAACACCCAGTAGTTAATTCCAAATAAAATTAATTATTGAATAAAAGATCAATTGAGTTTCTAACGAAACATTACAATGGAAGCAAAAATAAGAAACCAAACACAATGTGCACACATAATTTATGGGTAAAATACCCTTGGAAAAAATCCCAAGGAAAAATCAGTACTTGTGTTGATTTTATTAGATAAAATCATGGGATCCCTTCCTGGAAAAATGGCCCACCTGAGGAAAATACAAATCAACAAAATAGTCTAGCCTATCACACCTGGCTGATAATCCTTTGTTGCCCCTTTGCTCCTTTCCTCAGACCCTTGCCCCTGCATACTTGGATGAGACTCCTTCTTCACCCAATTAATGAGATCTCACTCTCACTCTATGTGTCTAATCCTCTCACATAGGCTTCCTTTTATAATCTTGAGTTTACCCTAAATCCAAAACCCTAGAACTCCAAAGTGATCAAAGGCTGAGATTAGATCTCACCTTCACTTTATGATCTAATGGCTAGAATTTAATTTAACTCACTAATGCCAAATACTTAGGCATTTGACTTAAATTAAACTCCATTATTTACAAAAGTACATTCAATTTAATAATCACTTTATTAAAGTGAATCTCCTAAGTCCTGAGAGGCATTAAGGACGACTTCCACAAGTTAGACACAAAATCAATGTGGAAGTACCTGTCTGATGCTCCAAACATCAACAATCCCTCTTAGCGAGGAAGGTTTTTCTCAAAGAGCCACCTAGAACCGATTCTTCCTCTGACCCTGGCACAATGTGACACGCATGACCCTGCATATTGGCATCCCTCCAACCTTGTTGGTCAGTTGTTCCCTGTATACCGAAAGTCACAGAATTGATGACACTACATATCAATGCCATGAAGTTTAGAAACTTCGTCAAAGGCCTACTCTTCCTCAATGTGCTCCTAGGAGCCTCTTGATCCTGAGCATCCATCAATGTCATTCCGTACAGACTCGGTCACCTGACAGAACTGGAAGGGGCTAACTCCCTCTTCCCATCTAAAGGTTGACTCACTACACTGGAAGTCTGTGAACTATGCTCATCCTTCAGCTTCTCACCCTTTGGCTTCTCACCCTTTTGAGCCTCCTGCTCCTTGTCCTCTATCACCCACATTGATCCATGATCCAAGATCCCCTTGGATCCTCTTACAAGCTGGCCCTACAACCTGTATACCCTACCCTCTCTTACACCAATGCTAAATGTTGTGTCAAAGCTAGCTCCCTCCGAATGCATGAACACTTGTCCTTTGTGGAACAAGACTTCAGAACCCTTGTCCTCTAGAGCCGAGATTGAGAGCAAATTCGTCCTCAACTCTCGGACATACAACACCTCTTCCACCTTTAGAAAACCTCCTAACTGTAGAAAATCCAGGTCCTATCAGCAAGACTTCTTGGCCTGTCTTTGACCAAGCAAAGTCACTAAGTTTTCTGCTGTCATAAAATGTGTAATTGCTGT
>SNQJ01S0209961.1:0-16035 GCA_010110895.2 Picea sitchensis
TGCTCAAGTCGATCCGCTCTCGTACTCCATGTCTGGGATCATGTGGGCCTCGAGACATGATCTCCTAGTTATCCCTAGATATCGGGGATAACAAGAACCTCATTATCTCTGGCATAACCTGGAGACCTACTCAAAATTGATAGGGGCATCAGTAACAAAAATGGGTTGGTAGTGCCACCCCATCATACATATACATACATACATACATACATACATACACACACACACACACACACAAACACACACACACACACACACACACACACACATATATATAGACTGAAGTAAAATAATCAATATGCAAATGTAAAGAAAAGTACCTACCTTTTCTTACCTGTTGGCTGGATTTTCGATGTAGTCAAACGACCAATGTAGCCAATCCAGCAATGTCCCATGATACCTTCCTTTGTGCTTCATCATAAACCAAAATAGTGATAAATCAAGCACAAAAATGTCATGAGTTGGAATGTATATCATATCATTGGAAATCTCAAAGTCTAACTCATGGAGGTGGGTGGGAGGGATAAAATCATGCCAAGTCCATCTCTGTGGAAAGTACACAATCCACTTCAGGAAAGGGTCAAGAAAAGTCCAAGGTTCAGAAACTTGACTCAAAAGGTCGGCACACTGGCTACCTAAGACATTCTCATACTGTGAAGTCTGGGAAGCGATTGACAAGGATGTATTAGATGACTGGAAAATTCTCACGGGATAGTTAAAAAAATGAGAAGATACACTTAAGATTGTAATATTTAACCAACCCTTGGACTCTAGGGTTTATCTAAGAGGAAACTCTATATAAAAGATATACTTTCCAACTACACCTTTAATGGAAAATCAAGGTAAAGTAATAACAGGTGGCTGGATTGAGAAGTCATGAGAATCCTTCTTTAGGAAAACAATGTTTTTACTTGTATCAAAATCTGAGCACATTGGTCGTTGGCAATCATCTTCATGGAGAGAATCCAAGTTGTCAGAAGGGTACTCAACAAAAATCTCAAGGAAGACTGAAAATCATCAGGAGAACAAGGTACTAGGTCATCCTTGGTTTTTTGAAAAGTATGGGTAGAAATATCATCTCTTTGTTTCCATTGGTCAAAAGTAATCTGTTGTGATAATTGCAAGGGAAACACTTGGAAATGACTCTCAGTGTCATAGATGGGATCCAGGTCATAACCAACTATATCCCACCTACTTCTCCCAACATGTATGAACTCATCAATGTTATCAACAATGTCACTATCTGTGTCATAACATGTAGGGTTTGAAACATATGAAAACTCATTCTCCTCCTCCTCATTTTCTTCATCATAAAGTAAAGCATCATCAAAAACTAGGGGAGGAGGTCAACTTACTGTTTCTTCTTGTGCAGGGGCTTCAAGAAATTTGGCATTTTCAGCATGTATTATTGTTTCATCCTCATAGATTTCTTCGTTTTCTTTGATTGTACAACAAGGAATATCCATTTCGTTCAAAACCTTCATTTCTCCTTCATTTTCTGAATCGAGGAATAAGGTGTCATCAGAATCCTGAAGTGGAAAACAACTAAGCCCATCTTCGCTTTGTTGTGCAGGAGAAACAGGTTCTTGTATGACCTCATCAGAGTGAGGATTAGAGGTTGGTACTTAATCATCTTGTTTAGGTCTTTTCTCCTTAATCACATCCTCATTCTACTGGTCAAAAAAAAATTCCCTTGTCTCTTGTGGATCTTCAGCAAAGGTTTCAATGGAAACTAGTTTTATCAAGCTGAGAGTGTCCATAGTATGGTCATTGGTTCTAGACAAGGAGAGATTATTTTCAATTCGAATGGTGATGTTGTGAGCTTCTGCAAGTGTTTTTGGATTCTTTTTATTTAGGAGGAAGCTCAAATGCCCCTGAAGTCCATTAGTATAGAGATAAATGAGGTACTTGTCTTTAGGATGATGGCTTTCAAGAATCTGGTAAAGCAATTTATGGAACCTAGCCCCAAAAACTCTGAAGATCTGATCCTATGTTTGTTTTATGCATTTAAGACCTTTAAGCAACGATTGTATATCTTCCAATTTCATAACCCACCTTGCAAGGAATATTTCTTCAAAATGTTCCATAGATGTGATGCTAGCAGCTGGAAGATTATCATACCATCTTCTAGCCTCTCCATGTAGAGAGGCAGAGAAAAGTTTCATCACCAAATCTTCAACCTCGTTACTGACATGGTGGTATTGAAAGAAAGCACAGAATTTGCTCATGTGATAATCAGGACTTTCTCCATTGATGCCAGAGAATCTAGGGAGCCAATTTTTATAAAAGGGGGGCATTCGTCTGGGATACCCGGGATTTTACTCATGTACAAAGGTTTGTAGTTCCCTAGATTCCATTTTGAATTCATAGTTGGCTTCGTCATCAGTGGAGTCACCAGATAGTTTTCTTGAAACTATCAAAGAAATAGTGAAAACAACCTAGTGGAGTTGCCAGGTAAGCTTGTAAGAAAATAGTCTCTGAGGCAATGCTTACCGAAAATATTTGTCGTTCGAGGAGAATTGACTCAGTGTTCCCCGACAATAACACCAAAATGTTATTGCACAGTTTGTGGCTAGGTAAAATAGCTATAATATCGAGGTCAAACTGGCATAACAGGAACCTATCCCACCCAATGTCACCACGATGGGAAGGTTCTTTCTCTTTAGGAAGGTTAGGTCCAGGGGAGATGTCCTCGGTAACCTGGATTTTTGAAGAGGAAAATTTTTAAAGGTCAAAAGTAAAGTTCCCCCTTCACACATCACCACCAAAATAGATAGTCCCGGCTAAACAACCAATAATGAAGTGAAGGCCCAAAGAAGAACACCTTCCTGGAACAAAGCAACAACAAACCAATATATGCAAGATATGATTCAATGGGTTAGTACTTCATAAGACTATTTGATATCAATATATAATAAATTATAACATTAAATATTGACGAAGTCAATGTTTGTTAATACAACAATGAAATAATATCACTCCACCAATAAATATCAAGATGATGTAGCAATCAATGTATCCAATCAATCCCTCATTCAATAAATGATTTAAACACCATTTAATTGCTTATAAAATGAAACGTTGTTGCATCAAGATGAAATAACCAAAGGTGACATCAGCATTCCTAGGGTTAGTAGTTAGTTAGGGTTTCAATCTAGCAAACAGTTTGAGAGTTTGTTTGATCACTTTCACTTCAACGTTGGAGGTCTAAGATCAATGCCTTCAGGCTTATGGAGTCAATTTAATAGAGGATGAAAGGGTTGAAGGAGAATGGAAAAGGACTAGAGGGAAGAGTTCTAAAGTGTTGTTATGGCAAGGCTTCAGAATAAAAACCCTAGGGGAGAGACGCTCACTCCGGTGTTTCTAAAGAAAGGCCTTGTGCTCTCTCCTCCTTCCTTAGGTTAACTTGGAAAAAATGGCTAGCATGAAAGATAAATCAAGACATGAGAGTGCAGTGAGGGAGAGTGTTTCTACAACAAGGCTCTATCACTAAACCCTAGAAGAAAGATGGACCTAGGTGTAGATAACCTACCCCTTGGACGTCTCCTTGCCTCTTGACTTCTAAAAGTACAACTAGCTCAGGGAGAAGAAGCAATAAGAGTGTAGCTATGGCTAGGCTCTTTCTTCCTTCTTCAATGGCTGAAAATTTCTCTTTTAGGGGAGGTGAAACAAGGACCTACTTGTGTTCTTGTCACCTAGGGTTTTTTATCAACAAATTATAAACATATGCAATAATATAAGACTACAACCATTCAATCAAGATTTTTACAGAAAAAAACACTTACATATCACCATGAAATAACATTCAAACCCTAGTTGTAAACCTTCCTTCAAGAGAAATGCCAAAATTGCCAAGAAATGCCTTCCTTCAACAAGTACGCCTCACTAAACCAGAAAAATTACCCAAGTAGGGTGCTAAAATCAAACCTCACTAATGAGTGAGTGATGTGTTATGTCAAAATGAGGCTAAAAATCCTCATATATATACTGTATCAATGACCTTAATTAAATTTTAGGTCATAAAAAGGTCGACAAGGCCATAATACTATTTTTTACATTAAATTGTCAAATTAAAACCCTAACTAAGCTAATAAAAGGGTAAAATCCTCTTCAAGGGAGGTGCTAGCCCCTTTTAGAGTAGATGAGACATCCATGAGAAAAACGTTAGCCCCCTTGGGGCCTCTCCAACATGCCACACGTGCCACTGCTGCCCAGTCTCCCTACATGAATGTCCATGAAGATGGATGATGTCATGGTGAGGATGGGGGCGCCCTGAGCCTTCCAAGGCCAACATTCCATTGAAAAGGGGTCATTCCCCCTAGGCCTAGCTCCACCAAAGTGCCTCTGATGGAACATCCTCTTATTCTCCAGTGCAAGACCCTAATCAACCATTGTCCTCTCTCTGCCCCCTGATGGGGTCTCAACATCCATCTCATGGGCTGTTCAGCCCAATGGAGGTTTGAACTGATCATCTCCCCATGTGTACTGGTCCAAATGGTACCTGTCCATCAGGCATGATCCTGCACATCAAAAGATACACCCTCCATGGGCTCATCAGTCACCGGAATCATAGAAATGTTAATCACATTTCATCATCAATATTATTAAACATATGCATAAGACTCGAATACATCAGTCAATATCTCAAAAACATTACAAAAACCTACAATACAAGACTGGAGAAAAAGACAAGACGTCCTATTGGGCTAGTATCCACAAGAAAGGAGAATTTTCCAGGAAGGTTTCATCCAAGCCATGTAAGTGAGGTGATGTGGCTAGGGGATGTCCAAATATGTGGTTGAAGTGAGAGCCAGGGATGCATGATTTTATATATGGGTGCCTTTGTAGAAGGTGAGTTGTACCTGTCATGGATGCAATTTTTCCAAGCCCGTTCTTGCCTTTATTCTTTTCTTTTATTTTCTTTTTCTTCTTCTTTTTATTTTTATTCAAGGGATAACCAGAGGACATTGCCTTGGCATGGTGACCAGAGATGACCATGTTACCCACAAGTACTTTCATAGAGTTGATAAGGTTGTCTCGTGATGAGACCCCCTTCCCCTTGGCCATGCAACCAAAGGTCACTGCCCTGGTGTGGTAACCAGATGGTGGCAATGTCATACTGTTAGGTACCCATGAACCTAATAGGTTGCCTTGTGATGAGACCCCCTATCCTCTTGACTAGGTCTTGTTTATATTTTCTGGGTCCATCTTGTTTCTTACTGAGAGGATTTTTATTACCTTCTCGGGGATCCCTAGGCGAAGCATCTCGAGGTTTTATTTCTAGGCTTTTATCTTTTACCAGCTGCTTTTACCTTCTGGGCCTTTATCCCCTTCTTCCCACGAGATAAGGTGCAATCCTACAAACAGGTCAACCCAATGNTAGGCGAAGCATCTCGAGGTTTTATTTCTAGGCTTTTATCTTTTACCAGCTGCTTTTACCTTCTGGGCCTTTATCCCCTTCTTCCCACGAGATAAGGTGCAATCCTACAAACAGGTCAACCCAATGCC
Organism: Picea sitchensis; assembly: GCA_010110895.2. NCBI lineage: Eukaryota > Viridiplantae > Streptophyta > Pinopsida > Pinales > Pinaceae > Picea > Picea sitchensis. The sequence continues at coordinate 5,509 of SNQJ01S0209961.1, forward strand.
TAGATAAGGGGAATGGGACAAGTGAGCGAGAGATAAGATGAAATAGTGGTGCTATGAGGGGAGCGAATGATGGCTTTTCAGAAATTCCCCAGTGGCAAACCTAGACCTATGGGCATAGGCTTGCTAGGATACCCTGTCAATCTCCTAGAGCATGGTCAAGTGGGATAATGTAAGATCTAAGTAGTTGTTAGAGATAAAAGGAATCAAATGCATATATTTAAAGGTTTTAATGATCAAAAAGTGTCACATACCATGATACTTGGACCAATTACCTCATGGAGCAAGAACCTCGTCTGATACAAGACCATGTTGATGGTGATGGATGTTGTTGTTGCTGCCAAGATAAAGCTGATGGAAGAAGAAAAGTATGGGCCCTCCAGGGCCATGCTTAGGTCAATCCTTCTCTCGGTACTCCATGTCTAGGACCTTTGGGCCTCGAGACATGATCTCCTCGTTATCCCTAAAAATCAGGGATAACAGGCACCTCACCCCCCAAAAGAGGAGTGGGATCAGCCGATGAATGCACTGACATGATCACTTTCCGAACTAGTGGTTGAATAGGCTGAGATACTACAAGGTATAAAGACACATCAACCCTCAAAAGAGGAGTGGGATCAACCGATGACTGCATCGGTGTGACCACTTTCTTAACCAATGGTTGCATAGGCTGAGAGACTACATGGTCTAAAGGCACCTCACCCCTCAAAAGAGGAGTGGGATCAGCCGATGAATGCATCGACATGATCACTTTCTCAACCAATGGTTGAATAGGTTGAGAGACTACAAGGTATAAAGGCACATCACCCCTCAAAAGAGGAGTGGGATCAACCGATGACTGCATCGACATGACCACTTTCTCAGCCAATGGCTACATAGGCTGAGAGACTACATGGTCTAAAGGCACCTCACCCCCTAAAAGAGGAGTGGGATCATCTGATGACTGCATCAACATGACCACTTTCTCAATCAATGGCTCAATAGGCTGTGAGACTATAAGGTCTAAAGGCACCTCACCCATCAAAAGAGGAGTGGGATCAGCCGATGATTGCATCGACGTGACCACTTTCTCAACCAATGGCTGCATAGGCTGAGAGACTACATGGTCTAAAAGTACCTCAGCCCCCAAAAGAGGAGTGGGATCAGCTAATGACTGCATCGACATGATCACTTTCTCAACCAATGGTTGAATAGGTTGAGAGACTACAAGGTCTAAAGGCACCTCACCCCTCAAAAGAGGAGTGGGATCAGTCGATGACTGCATCGGTGTGACCACTTTCTCAACCAATGGCTGCATAGGCTGAGAGACTACATGGTCTAAAGGAACCTCACCCCCCAAAAGAGGAGTGGGATCAGCTGATGACTGCATCGACATGACCACTTTCTCAACCAATGGTTGAATAGGCTGTGAGGAAACCTCAGAATTCTCAGAATCAGAAGAGCTTGCAGACAGGGACCACAATCCTTGTACCTTTGGAATTCAAGGGCATAAATAAGTAAGGTGATTTCCCTTGCAAAGATTACAAGGGAACTTAGGCTTACGTCCTATCCATCTAGGTTTCTCAATAGAATCAATGCCCCCAGCATGACTGGCAATGGCTGGTTGTACATCTCCAACATGACTTGCAGAGGTTGGTGATGGGTCGATAACATGACTTACAGAGGCTACAGACCTATTTCCAATATGACTTGTAGGGACTGGACTTTATCCCCCAGCATGACTTGCAGAGGGTGGGTGCTTTCCCCCAGCATAACTTGTAGAGGCTGGGTGTTGGTCTTCAACTTGACTTGTAGAGGTTGTCGACCTATATCCAACATGACTCATAGAGGTTGGTGATTTCTTCTTCCTATTCTTCCTCTTTCTATTTCATTTAGACTTCTAATTACTAGTAACTGTACTTTCACCAGAGGCAGGAGAAGGAGGAGGGGAAGACTTTGCTGATGCAGAAACATCAACAGGGTTCTCATGAATTAAGGTTCTTAACTGAGAAGCGTCAAGATAATTCGAGACATTTGGAATGGTACCCAACCAAACTGGTAGTCCCACATTCAACCCAGGAATGTACAAAGTGGCCATCAAAGGGACACCAATGTTTCCTAAGAAAGGAAAAACACAAGGATCCCCTTGGAAAGGGGTTCCTTGGTTGGTATCGTTAGGAAATTTAGCCATGAAGATCTTATGTAGAGGTTCTCCCCTTGCGGGATTGTTCAAATCTGTAAAAGTCTCACACACTGACTGTAAAGAACCAGTGTTATCAAAACAACGCCTATAAAGAGGCGGCACTGCATTTCTAAGTGGAAGACTGAAAAGTCCTCTCAACTGGTAGAGTGGGTAGTCTACCACCCTAGGTCAAAGACCCAAATCCATGACTGAATAACTCACTATGGAAAACTAGGGAGCACAAAGCACACACTAAAAGTTCCTAAAGGAAAATCAAGCAAATGACTGACTATTTGGAAGAATAGTTACACCAACCAACACTAGAGCAACTTACTGATGCAATTGAAACTCGAACACGGAAGTACCCTCTGGGTATACTCTACAAAGTGTGGCCTCATGTCTATCATAGGTACCATGATATACCCCCACAATCACCCGTGTAAGTCCCTAAAATAAAGGGAACTAGGTTGCTAGCTCGTGAACAATCACCAGGCGGTTACAGTCGATAGTCAGGTGGACCGCAATGAGCAGGGTGTCAAGCCCAAAACCTATCAAGGGTATCAAAAGCAAGTGTTCTGGAAGACAACTGAGGACCTTGAGAAGATTCGAGACCCACGAAGCTCTGTGGAAAATGTGATCAACGGAATCCCAAGACAAGTCCTCTATATGCATGCCCCACTACACTTGGTTTGGCTTTGGAGGGGTTATCTCCACTACCTTTCCACATGCAACCTTGTGTTTAGCCCTTGTGTTAGAGGGGGGTCCCAGATAGTTTCCACGTGATTGGACTTCTACACTCCTTATCACAGAATCATACGTTTGTTTTATAGCCTTGACTATTTTCCTCTCCAACCTAAATCAAGGCTCTAGCCTAATCTAGTTGATAGACCCTACAAACATAAAAGTCGAGTTATTTTTAATTAGCCTTCCTTTTAAGTCTTGATTTACTCAAAAGGTGTGGTAGTGCAACTGATGTTGTTAAGACTCTTGTAGAAAAAAATTTGATAAGAACACTAGCAAAGAATGATTATCTTTCTTATTTTCTTTTTGAAATGCTTTTAAAATTAGAAGAAAACAAAACACTATGATAATTATTTTTCTTTTTCAAATAACAATGCAAAGCAAATGGAAGGAAATAAAGAGATCTAACAAAATAATTTTTTTATTATTTTCTTCCAATCATAGTATAAATAACAAAATATTCTAAAATAAACTGATGAATGCATGATTCATGCCCCCCCCCGGCCATGAGGGGGAATTTTTTTTTCAAAATGCAACTCATTTTTCTTAAAATTTCAAGCTAAAAATAAGTTAAAAAAGATAAGAAATAGAAGAAATATTTTAATGAAAAAGAAAGCTATGTTGTAATCAGGCCTAAGTTTCCAACTGCTATGAAAAAGACCAATATTAAATCAAGGCAATCCCTGAGAGGTATAACTCTTGATAAGGAAGAAGATGACTGACTCTCCTTAAACAAAAATTTTCTCAATAGGCACGCTGCTGACATTTATATAGCCAACATGTGCATGCGAGATATGTAAGGTCAAAGAACGTGTACACGCATGCAGGCCATGTGTACCTCTGTAACTCTTCAAAAATGAAAAGACAAGAAATCAAGCACTAGCAGAGACTACCGGTATTGAGAACCAGAATCTCTTGAAGACTTAGAAACTTACTTTGGCAGGAAAGAAAAACAATTCAAGGAAAATTTCATAGAACAAAACCATATCTAAGGTGGTGCCTAAGCTACAAACTGCAACAAAAGAGACTAGAATGAGTTCCAGAAAACCCTTGAGAAGGATCAATTCTGACAGGGGAGAGGATGAATGCCTCTTTAATAAAAAAAATCTGAACTTAACCATGCTATTGTCACTTCATAAGCTAGCGTGTCCACGTGGGCTGTGTGAAGGTTGGGTGTGTGTACAGGCATGAAAGCCTTATACAGGTCGTGTGTACCTCTGTGACTTCCCATAAAATAAAATGTAGCCAAGCAAAGTAAGTAGGAAGAACTGGTATGGAAGACCAGAATCCCTTCCAGCTCAGAATTTTGCAGAAACTCTAAAAACATGTAATGAAACCAATTTTTTAAAAATACCCAAAAAAGACTCAAAGAAAACCCTAGAGATCCCTAGTATGGTCGCCAATTTTGTTGTGGGTGGGAAATACCTCCTACGGACTAGCACTAAGGGTTTTTATCATGCATGCAGAAATGACCTAAAGATTCTTACTTCTTACCATCATCCCTTGCCTAAACCCCCATTACTCATGTGTAAATACAAGGCTCAAGAGACTAAGTTGATGTACCTTATTTTTCGTGTTCGATGTCGATCCCTTTTCGTGCTTAGTCATTCTTTTAATGCAAATCTCCTCCCAATGCTGACCTGCATTCACCAAAAGACGAACAAAGAAATCTACATGCATTTGATCTATGAACTAATGGGTTAGAGATTTAATCAATCATACAATCAATATTCAAATAATGACAATCTCATATGGTAGGACGGGAAAAGAAATTATTTTATTAACCTCATAATGATACCTTACAATGATAAAGTCAGCTACTGCTCCTCGATCCTAGTCCTGGGCTCTTCTTCCACTGTCTTCCAACTACTTTCCTCTATACTTCTCTTTGCACAAGGATGGCTAAAGGTTAGGACAAAGGGAATGCTCAATCGGGTATAGTTTCTTTACTATGATTTTCCTCCTTTCAAATGTGACCCCTACCCCTTCTTTTATAGGTTATAAGGAGCTAGGTATTTGGTCGAATGACCGGCCATGCATGGCCGAAAGGTTTAGTTAACTTACCCAAAGCTATGTGTTCCGTCAACAACTTTCCTTTTTTTGTGCTTTTGTAGGTACACGTGGGTTGTCTTGGGTTAGCTAGTGTGTACACACATGCAGTAATGGAGTAGGGCGTGTGAGAATTTATAAAAGGGGTTTTTAAGAAGAGTTGTTCAATAGTGTTTTGGCAAAGAAGGAATCTGAGATGGCCTGATTCCTAGTAAGCATGTCTGGTGCAAATTAGGGTTATAACACCAGGGACAATAATTCGAGAGGTGCCATCTGCAAAATAAAAATTGTCTCACCGAGGTGGGCATACCCATGCTCAGGATGAAATAACATCATGGCTACCAATCAAATACACTATAGATCCATTTCATATAGCTATAGAAAGTGCAGCCACGAGCAATACACATCAGATATACATCTCAAAATAAAAAAGATATACATGTATAGTATCCATCTTCTAGAATATGATAAGGCCTGATGGCTGGATATAATGTCTTCAGAGCTCGAGCGACAACTTAAAAATCTTCAAAACTCCGGGAGGAGTGTAATATGAGTGTACAACTTCACTACCTAGAGGTCTTCGATGGCTCGTCGGTCATGGACTAGAGAATATTTGATGATCAGACTAAAGGCTTCATTAATTTTGAACAAAGACTTTATTGGACTTTTAGGATGGTTGGGCATGAGGGCAAGAGACAAACTGTAGAGGGGTCGACTCAGGATTGGTAAAAAATTCCCTTGGACAATAGCATGACAAATGATGAGACTCAGGTAGCATGGCATTAACATAAGTTCACGAGGAAGGAGGCAACACAAACTCTCCATATGTTTGGAAGGATAACCAAAGGGAGGAGGACACAACTCAATGTAGCGGGAACAGTTTCCTAAGGTCATATGAAATCCCAGGGCTTGACAGAAAAAAGAAAGGATGTGATTTATCCAAGGGTGACTCATTGTCTTGACAATACAACGAAAATACTTTTACCTTCCTCTTTTTGGGGTATATTTGATTTTTTTGTCTTTTTCAATAATTTTGGAAAAAGAATAAAATAATGCTACGTTACAAAGGAGGGATGAGGCGCAAGGACAACACTGATGTTCAAAGCAAGGAAACTCGGAAAAAATCCCTCCTGGGGACAAAGGTGTCAAGACATAAAGGAAAAGTGCTACGGGGCTTGTGTATAAGGCATGTTTCAGATGGTTCGGTTGAGAGCAACATGGAGCCAGCATTAGGCCAAAGACACGGGTATGAAAATGAGATTAATAAGACACACAATGTTAACATTCTTCAATGTAATTTTAACGAGCCTAGAGAAGGTAAACTTGATGGTTTTTCATATTTAGAGAGTCTAAAAAAACGTAAAAGTAAACTCCGATGGGGTACCTTTTTTGAACGTAGTCTAGTCGATTCGAAAAAGGGGTAAACTAGCACCAACAAGACATCTATTCAAAACCATTTTAACGAGTGTGATAAAGACAATATCACTCGACAATTTTTTCATTTTTAGGGAGTCTGAAAAAAGCTTAACTATGGACTTCGTCGGGAATGTTCTTCTGGACCATTTTAACGAGTGTGAAAGAATAAGGTCACCTGACGATCTTTTCAATTTTAGGGAGTCTAAAAAGAGCTTAACTATGGACTCCGTGGGGGTTCCTTTTTCGTAAATTTAGTCCCTCAGGCCCAAAAAATGGTTAAAATTATACCTAAGGGTACTCTTCTAGAGATCTGAGGATTCTAGAGTATACCATTGTTCGTATAGTTGACCATCCAGACTAAAAAAGGGGTAAAATACCATCGGATAGACGTGACTTCAAATTTCAGTTTAACGAGCGTGAAAGGTCACAAGATCCCTCGAAAAACTTCTCATGTTTAGAGGGTCTGAAAAGGGCTTAAAAGAAGACATGTTATGTTTTGGGAGTCTCGAGGGTGAGGTCAAGAGTGATAAAGAATCATGAAAATGAGGCTCAAACTCATAATCAGGAAAAACTAAAAGGGACTCTCGAGGCTATAGTCATTAGTGACAACATGGACACCATAATGCAACTAGGATCTACCTAGGGCATCCATATTACGGTAAGATCTACCACCAAATTATGACACTTCTAAAGAAGCAATAATGGTTTCGTGTCGCAACTTGGTGGGATTGATTCTATGGCAAAGAGGAAAAAACAATGAGATGCAGAAAGTGGAGGTGTAATCCCGACTTAAATGCAATGAGTTGGAAAAAATGACTTTTTACCAAAGGACCATCAAAACGCCCAAATCTCAAAAAAAAATCACAATACCCAAAGAAATACTTCCCATGACCATCCAAAGAAGACTCCTGAACCATCTTAAATTATTTTCAGTTTAGAAAAAATGACAAAAGGGTCCGAAAATTGTCAAAAAGAGGCCAAAACCTCTATAAATAGAAGCTAGCGGCTCATTATCACCGTTGTTAATTCAGAAATTGACTAAAAGCCAAAACTGCCCCTTTGTGAAAAGAATTGATTTCGGGAGCCTCAGTGGACGAAACAACCATCCGCTTGGACCAAGTAAGTATAAATTACCTCATCTTGCAATCTAATTCTTTATTTAGGCATTTAGTTTCATTTTTTGGGGGAGCGTCGACCTTCAAAATCTTGGCCCTATGTCCATACAGGTTGTCCTATGACAGCCCGTGTGTACACTCACTCTGTCTTATAGCAGACCATGTGTACATGTGACTCTCATCACAACAGCCCGCATGGACCCTCCATTTAGTGAAAAAAAATAAAAAAGCAAGAGTTAACCCTCCTAAACTTTGTCGATGTGCAGGATGTATGTGCACTAGAGAGAAAGAGAGCATGAGGATATTAGTGCGCTGGTTGGGGAAGACCCTAATGTTTTTTTTGCGTTAATGCAATGTGGATTGTTGAAATTTTTTCTGTGTCCTTTTATGCGAGCACAACCTAGGCTACTGAATGCCTTGGTTAACTATTGGCATCTTGACACAGAGGCCTTTATGCTAGAGGGGTATTCGTTGGTTGCAACGACAGAGGACATATACTTTTTGACTGGCCTCTCGAGGAGAGGGGAACCGGTCAACTTCTGTACATTTCCCTCTGGGCCTCAAAATATATCGGAGTTGATTGGACTCCATTGTGAGGTGGGTACAGACTGGACGAGCTCGCAAGTGCCGATAAGAAATATCTTAGAATTAACACTGCAGGCGATCGTGTTTCTCATCGAGCAGATTACTGGGTCTGCAGCTTTGCATCAAGCATCCCGTGCATAGATGAATTGTGTTGTTTAGTGATTAAATGCATATATTTTTTTATTGGAGCACCACATTACTGGATTGTATGAAGAGGCAACTAACAGACTACCAGTTGCGGACTCAGAGGAACTTCAGGTTTGGAATGATTCTTTGCTCTTTCTTCTTTGAAAGAGTGCCCAGTTTCATCCCTCGAGAGGTGGTACGAGGTTTTCAGGCCTCTCTTCCCGCGATATGTAGATGGGTAGTGTTGTTGCTACGACAGGGGGGAGGAAGGACCAATGAGTCCTTTGATGACAAATTTTTTTCTTGGTTGCCGTGACAAATCCCAGTCATAGAGAATTACCCTTATGCTGGGATTGATTTCTTGAGAGACCCTAAGATACCGGTACCTCCCGGATAGGATAAAGAAGAGATGGATAAGTTTGCATCGTTTGTTTTTTTCGTTTATTGTTAAACATATGTAATTTTTATGTTGTTTTTTATATACATCATTTTATTTTATTTTATACCAGAGCATTTGATAGATATGTGTCTATTATGTGCATATGTGGGGCCAGTGCAACCAACAGATTATGCGAGGAACAGACGACGTCCTCGATTAGGGGTCTCACCCGCCACTGCAGGGGGACCAACAGCAACAAGAGAGCTTCCAGCCGGTGAGGTTGAGAGGGTATTGATATGAGTAGAGATAATTTTTACCTCGCTCACTCACACATTCCCCATAGTAGAGATTGAGGATATGCCACCATCTATGCAGCCTCACGTAGTGGGGGCGACATAGACATGGGTCCATATTTTTCAGTGTTTGGAAAATGTCGTTGATTATTACAACAGGGCCCACAGGCCCCGTCCTTAGTTAGGATGGAATTTTCACGTGCCGAGGGCACTACTTGTATATTTGTTGAGGGAATAAGCCCCATGACTCATTACTGGTTGTATTTTTGAGGCACATGTGTCCACCTATGTACTCTGATGATTTTGATATTACATATGGATTTTTATGTTTTTTTATGTCTTATGGATTATATTTGCCTTTAAAAATGTATTTACATGTGCATGTGTATGTCTTTCTTATATGTGTGCGAGATGCCAATCTAAGATTTGACTAGCTAGAGTATCTGTGACTTGATTTAATCTCCTAGGAACATGAAAATATGTAATATAATCAAAGCTTTGTTCTAATAGACGTACCCTAAGGAATCATCGGTGTAAAGTAGGATCATGAACACGGTAGACTCTATTTAACTGAGACACAACCAACTAAGCATATAAATAGATCCGGAGGTGAGAGATACCAAATGAAAGAGCATCACAAAGCAACTTTATAACTACGTTGTATTGGGTGACATTGTTTGTGGTGTCGCCTAAACATATACCTCCTGAGGATAATAACTGGCCCTGAGGTGTAAAAAATACCCAAGTTGCGTAGGCAAGCCTCTCAGTGTGTCGGCTAGTGCCATCTGCATACCCAATGAACACCTCTGATTCACTTGACATCTACCACAGTAACAAAAGATAATCATCAAAAATGACACATCCATAAAACCAAAAGAAACCAGAAAGTAATAATACACACACTATACATATGTTACAAAATGTTACCCAAGGTGACCTACCTATGAGTAATAATTCTTGAGGTAGAGCCCATTTCTAGGCTCCGCCAAATCATTTCCCTCAAATCTACCAGACGATAAGCGCCCTTTTCTAGAATATCTTTTACGATGAAAGGTATGAACCACATGGGTTTGAATTTCCCTACCCCCAGGGAATCCTTATCCTAGTCATAGACCAGGACAAGGTTGCCTTCAGAGAAAATCTGAGGACGAATGGACCGGTCATACTGAAACTTGTGGCGAACTGCCTCGTTACGACAACCATTCTAGAGATAGGTGCAAATTTTTTTATTTTTATTTTTTTGTTGTTTTTGAAGTGGGTGTGTGCGTATGTACAAGGAGACAACTACAGTCTACTCGAATCTGCGTCGCCACCTGACGACGATATGATGCAACCAGGACGAACATAAGAATATGACCAGGAAGCACGATACGTAACCACAGGCATGAAGGATGATCATACGACAAGCAAACTGACTGTTAAAAACGACTGACCTTAAACAAGTACAAATAAGAGGAAACAGAAGCGCCCCTTTCGGAAGGCGCGTGACAAGGACTCTGACAACGAACACCCAAGTTCACCATTCTAAGGAGAAACCACCCCGGTATACTAACTTGGGTGAGTAGGTTACGTAAGTCCAAGACAGACCGCCATACTTATTACTCAAACAACGACATAAACAATACTCAAGATAACATTCACCAAGGTTTACAGACTTGACGGACA
>SNQJ01S0209963.1:0-16035 GCA_010110895.2 Picea sitchensis
TTTTTTATAAAGTTTATAAAACATTTTAAATAAAAAAATAACATGATCCATATATACAAACCCAATCAGGCACGCAGTGAATAAATCCTCGAAGGTAATTTCGACCAACCAACAGAAATTCCTAAAGTAGACATAGAAAGGGTAAATACAAAAGGAAGATCCCGATCTGAAAAAGGGTAAATACAAAAGGAAGATCCCCATCTGAAAAAGGCATCAGGTTGAGGGATGGCACCAAGTTAGGAGGGGTGGGGTATAAATAATAGCAATAATAAGGTGATTAAGTAACTGCTAATATCTTACTCTCCAATTAGATATTAACTCTCCGAAACTCCCAAAGACCTAACCTCAATATGCATATTGAGTGAAAGTTGTTAGACCATGTGAATAAGCTCCAACAATATTAGTTAGATAAACTAGAGAAAATAAATATCTTTTTTATATCCAATAAGTTCTTTAATTTGAATCTTACTCTCCAAAGAGCTCTTCCTCTCCATATATACAAATGAATTTATAATTTTTTTTAGTGATATATTAATTTCTTATTAGATTATTATTATAATTTTAAATTTGACATGCATTAAAATGTATATAACAATGTGATAAGATTTAAAATTTGATTATTCATTATTAATGATAAATTAATTTCAATTTTTTTTCTTTATTTATATAACAATGTGATAAGATTTAAAATTTGATTATTCATTAATTTTTTTTGTATGTTAGTAAGTATATTAAAGCCTTCTAAAAAGTTATAATCTGACTGTTCTAGGTGTCAACAATGCCCAGTTGGGAAACCACTGTTGGCCTTGGTTCAAAAATATAATGACACTTGTCCAAAAATATAGTGACACTTGACCAAAAATGAATACAATTGGTATTTCTCTAAGCTCTCTGAGTTCTAAACTAAGCAGAGTGGATTGTTTGTACATTACCAAATCTAACTGAAAAAACATAGAGTAAATGACTGGAAAAAGAGAACTTTTCAGAGACTTGGACTATAAGCTGGGCCTACGAAGACTTGGGTGTTCTTCAACTTGCCCTTTTCTCGTTCAACGTTTGCCTGCCTGAGGTCTTGGAGAAAGAGTACCAATTTGTCCACCTTGCTCCATTGATCTTCGTCCTTCGCCTGCAGGTCCCTGAGGGTGGTTTTGATGTCCTTCTAGCCTCTGTCCAAATTGCGCAAATCCTCTGTGATATCTGCCCCTGGCGGCGTACCAAGACACACCTCTTCTAGATTTGCCTCTCAGGTGTGGCATAGAGGGTGTCATCGCTGGGACGAAGGAGGCATAGAGCTTGATGATCAGAAAATTTCGGGAGGAAGAGGGATAGCGTCGGGAGCTGATAGAGGGAAAATGCTCCTGAGTTCGGCAATAAGGGCTCCAGGTCCTGGACAGGGAGGTGACCACTGAGGTGACGTGCTCAACTCCATGAGGGTTCTCACACTGCAAATCCTCCAACTCGTGCGACGGGCTCTTTGTGTGAAGGTTTTTCAAGGTGGCGACGATGAACCTTAAATCGTGAGGTGATGTTTCAGGAGGGTGATGGGATGTGCCTGAAGAGCGTGTTCCTTTGAGCACCAACTGGCAGACTATCTGGCCTATTGGACTCTATGTGGCATGTTCATGCATGTTGCTTGGTGACACCTCATCAGGGGGACGGTCTGTGGTGCTTGCTATGTTTCTGCAAGTGGTTACCTAGGGGTGGGGGCTGGTGGAGGTCGGGGCGCAAGAGAAGTCCCCTTCTTTTAGATAAACTCCATAGTTCGCCAACAAGTCAGCCACTTGGTTTGTTGTTCTTCTGATGTGGGAGGGCAGGATTACCCAATTGGGCTGTAAAAGGGATTTTATTCTTAGGATCCCATTCATAAGTCTCCAACTTGGGGAGATTTTCTCCAGGTCTGCCCCATTCAAGAGATGGTTAAGGAGATGTATGACAATTTGAGAGTCTCCTTCCGTGATGATTGGGAAGAGCTCTTGTTCTTTGGCTACTTGTAGGCCTCTGAGGAGACCCCCGATTTTCGCTGCATTGTTGGTGTTGTGCCCAAGATTCCTCGCTACAATGTGGAGGATTTCCCCTTTACTATTGCAAATGACTGCTTTGTAGCCAACCGGGCCTAGATTCCCTTTGGAGGCCCGATCAAAATTCATTTTGTGGTACCCTATTTTTGGCGCCTTCCATGTTGTGGGACTTGGCTCATGATGTGTCTTGGTGTCAAGGTTGATGGACAGGGACTATGGTTGTAGTTGTCAGTGGTGGAGGATGATACGTTATTTTGTCGGGCAGTTCCAGTCCTGATCGTTCCAAGGATGGAGGGCGATTGTTTCTTTGATGTTGGAATGAATAATATCCCAAACCTCCTGCCAGGTTTTGATCTTGGATTTGAAAATTCGACGATTTCTTTCTTTCCAGATTTGCCAGAGAATGAAGCTCGATAGAAGATGTCGGATTTTGTTGAGTATAGGGGAATTGGATATCGAGGTGCACCAAGCTTCTATGGTTTCCTGAATGCCTGTACGATTTCTATCCTTGGTGCGCATGAGGCTGGCGCTGTAGTCCCAGATATTCGAGTTGTAGGAACATAGATTCAGGAGATGATTTTGTGTTTCCTCTTCTAAGCCACAAAGTTGGCACCAAGAAGGCTCGATAAATCCCCTTTTCCTTAGATTATCCCAAGTGAGAATGCTACTATGCATAGTTACCCAAAGGAAAGTACTAGTTTTTGGTCAGGAGTTTGTTTCCCAAATCTTGTTCCAAACTACCTCTATCGATAGGGAGCCTTGCCCGACTTTGAGCCTGTATGCCTCTTAAATGTTGAAAGTACCTGTGGAAGTATGCCCCCATCTGAGAATGTCATTTCCTTGTTGGTTTAGGATTTTACTTTCTTCCACGTGGTCCAATAAAGGCTGGATATTGATTTCGCTGGGAATATTCAGGGCCTCATGTGTGTTTTTCCAACTGCGCCAGATGTCATGATTTCTTGCAGGGTGCCAGTAGTCCTCTACTTTGATTAGACTTTCTTCTGTTGTGTAGGGGAGGAAGACGCTCAAAAGTGGGTCTTTGTGCAAGGCAGGGATTTGGTGCCAGGAGTCACTCCAGAAGAGAGCTGAGGTGCCACTTTGTATCTCCCAGAAAGAGTGTTCTAGAATAAGTCCCCTATTGTTTCTAGCTGTATTCTAGATGAGTGAGCCCTGATGTTGTCCATTCCATCTTATGAGTTATTTTTCCTAGATTGTGGGGGTGTATTTTATCCTCCATAGGCGTGCCCATAGGTCTTGTGGTCGCTTTAACCATCTCCACCAAATTTTTGTGCTGAGGACCTTGTTGAGAAGAGCAGGGTCTCTGAGGCCCAGTCCCCCTTCTTTCTTTGGTTTGCAGACTTTTTGCCAACTTACGAGAGTGATTTTGCGTTCTTCCTTGGTACCCTGCCAAAGAAAGTGCCTTTGAATGTTTCTTAAGGTGGTGAGGATGAAATTCTGAGCTGTTAGAGCTGAGAAGGTGTAGACTGACAGAGCTTAAAGGACAAACTTAAGGAGGATGAGGCGTCCAGGCAAATTGAGGGAGCAGAAAGTCCACAATGATAGTTTTTTGCAAAACTTGGATAGAAGAGAGTCCCATGAGATATTTCTTAATGGGTTATCTATGAGGGGGATTCCTAGATAAGTGGAGGGTAGGGTGCTGTGAGTGAAGCCTAGTAGGAGCGTAATATGGTGTTGGATCTCAAAAGGCGTGTTGAGAAAGAAGATCTATGATTTGGAGAGGTTCACTTCCATTCCTGAGGCTTCACAAAAAAGGTTGATGATGGATTTGATGCGGAGGGCTTCTCGCACTGTAGGTACTCCCATTAGGAGTAAGTCATCAACAAATTGACTATGGGATATGGGGGGAAAGATACCATGGGGGTTGAGGCTGGAAAGGGAGTGATCTGAGATGGCAGACTTAATGGTTCGGCTAAGTCCCTCTACCAAGATTATGAAGAGGAAGGGGGAGAGAAAGTCCCCTTGTCTTATGCCTCTGGTAGGCGAGACAGGGCAAGAGGGAACACCGTTGATCAGGATGGAAAATAGAGCAGATGAAGTGAGGTTGACTATCCAGGAGACCCATTTGGGGTCAAAACCAAAGGCTAAAAGGGTGGATCTTAAGTGATTCCAGCTTATTTTATCGAAGGATTTTGAGAGATCCAATTTTAGGAGCATACCTGGTGTCTTCATTGAGTGGAGCGAGTGTATCACTTCGTGAGCCAGATTGATATTGTCTAGAATTTGTCTACCTTCCACATAACCAGAATGTCTCAGCGCGATGATAAAGGGTAGAATGGGCTTGAGGCGGGTGGCGATGATCTTTGTGAGGATTTTGTAAATGACATTGCAGGGGGCAATGGGCCAAAAGTGCGCTGGGGAGGTGGTGTGGTTTTATTTGGGAATGAGTGTGAGGACGGTGGCATTAAGGGCTTGGAGGACTTGTCCTAGTTTTCTTGAGTCTTTGATTATTTCCCAAACATCTTTACGGATGATGTTCCAGCAATGGTGGAAGAAATCTGGGGTAAACCCGTTCGGTCCCGATGCCTTTCCTATAGGTGTATCCCGTAGAGATTGATCAACCTCCTCCTGAGTTATTGGTCTCATTAGCGCCTCTTTTTTCTCTTTGATGACCTCCTTAGGGATGTTCCTGAGGATGGTGTCAATTGCTTGAGAATGATCCACAGGGGGTTCTGAGAGAAGGTTTTTATAGTAGGAGAGAATTTCCTTCTTGATGTTGGAGTGTTGTTGAATCTCTGTTCCCTTGTCCGAAATTAGGTGAGTGATGCGGTTTGTCTGACATCATTGGACCATGGATCTATGGAAGAATTTGGTGTTTCTTTTCCCCTCTTTTAGCCATTGAATGCACGATTTTTGTCTCCAGAGGATTTCTTCCTGCGCTCTTCTTTCAGCTAACTGGTTGTTTAGTTTCTTTTCTTGGTGCTTTAGGGAGTTTGTGAGGCCTTTCTATTGGATCTTTTGTTGGAGGCATTGTATTTGTTGGTGGAGATTCTCCTAGGCTTGGAAGATTTTGTCGAAAGTAGCTTTATTCTAAGCTTTTAGATGTTGCTTGAGATTTTTCAGCCTCTGTTGAAATTTGTACATGGGGGTCCCTGTGGGTATGGCTGCTTCTTCCCACCATGATTTGATGTTTACTTGGAAGTCCGGGTGTGTCAGCCAAAATTTCTCGAAGCGAAAGGGCTTTCTGCCGGGAGTGTCTATGATGTTGATGGTGAGGAGAATCGGCCAATGATCTGATCGCGGGGAGTTGATGATTGTGGCATTCCAAGCTAGACCATCCAGCATTACGGCTTTCGACAGAAGGAAGCGATCTAGTTTGTTGGATACTTGTTGGTCCCCTGAGCGGCTATTGGACCATGTGTACAGTCCATTGTCTGTACTTACTTCAATAAGATTTCTTAGACCAATGAGGTTGTTGAAGTGCTCACTGTCTTTTCCTAAAGTGCATGTGCCACCCTTTTTTTCCTCCAAACCTATTATTATGTTGAAATCTCCCCCTAGGATCCTTATTTGGGGGTTGATGTGATCAACTAACCTTTCTAAGTGCTTGAGGAAGGAGTCCTTGTCACCTGGTTTGGCAAGGTCGTTAGCGTTTGTGATGTATCTGGATTTGTTAGATCCGATGAGATGGAAGGAGGTGGTGATGGTCCACTTGGAGGTGAAGAAACCATCCAGCAGAACTGTGGATGGATTCCAAAGCATAGCCAGACCACCAACGGCTCCCTTGGCGTCAATTTCTACATGGCTGGCTTGCTTCCAGCATTTTTGAAGAGTGGAGGAGGCCTCCTCTCCCATGCATTTTGTTTCTTGCAAAATGAGAATGTCTGGTTGATCCTTCTTGATTCTTTCTCGGAGCATAGCTTGTTTATTTTTGGCATTTAGGCCCCTTATATTCTAGGTTTGTATCTTCATGAGGAGGATGGGGGTTGGAGAGGAGGGAATTTTTCTGAGATCAGATTTATCTGACCTGAATTGACAAGGAAGTTCCTGACATCTTGAATGAGTTGATGTTTCAGTTTCTGCCCCTTTTCTTTTCTTATTTTGTTATTTTGCATGGATCCTTTGATGTTCCTTTTTGAATGCCAAGGTTCGTAGTAGCTCTGGCTGAGCCCCCTGACGAGGAGCTGAGAAACACTTTGTGGAATTGATCTGGTGGTATTGTGTATAATTGTTGCTTACGATAACCCTGCTCCAGGTGTGCCATGTCGATATTGGCTAGCTCCTGATCTTCCAGGTCTGTGTCTGGGTCTCCTATATCCCGTCCAAGTGTGGCGAGAAGGGAAGAGTCAGAGGGTGGTGGTTGAGAGGGATATCGGGCTAAAACTTCGAGATTCGTTGTTCTTTAGCCTTTAGTGGGGTCGATCCTTGGTGCCATTGAAGAGGAGGGTAGATCAACTGGGGTTTGGAGGGCATTAAAGGAGTTCTTGGTTGGAGGTGTAGGGGTTTCTGGAGGGGCCTGCGGGGGTGCCTTCCTGGCATGATGCTTGCACCTACCCGTGATTGGGATGAATTCGTCTTTGGATTTGTCGAGGTCTTCTGTGGAGGGTTTGGTAGGATTATTTAAAGGGCATTCACGGAAGAGATGTTCGTGCTCATGGAATTTCCTACACCGAAAGGGAATGTGCTCATAGTCTAGGGTTTGGGACCATTCATCGTCCTGATAATCCATGGTAATGGCCCTTGGGAGGGGTTTATATATATTCAAGTAAACGCAAATATGGGTGTAGGATGTGTACCTTCGTTGTTTGGTTGCTTCTTAAGCTTTGACGTAGATTCCTATGGTGTTGCCTATCCCTACAAGGATCTCTTCCAACCAGAATTCCTATGGCAGTGAGTAGAGTCTCAGTCGAACTGGTGCATGCGTGAAGTCCTTGTTTTCTGGGCTGAAACATTTCATCCAGGAACGGAGGAAGAGGCCAATCGAATTGTAGAAATAAGGTCCTCCCTCAAAGATTTGATTCCTATCTTCCATATTGTCCAAGATGATTGTGAAGAAGCCTTTTGATTCAAGTTGGAGGTCGTAGTGGCCCTTGGGTTTCCACCAGTGCTGGATCCATTTGATTAAATATTTTTCTGAATGCCATAGCCCTAAGAATTTTTTGATCAAAGAAAAATCCCTCATGTATTGTTTCTGCTCCTCGATTCTTGGAGAGATGATGATGTATTTCAGGGAAATCGAGGCTTGTGGAATACATTTGCCTAGTTCCCAAGTGCGATTAGTTTTGTTGTCACTGGCTGCTAGATCGATTTCCATTGACTTTTCTTTTGGCATTTCTTCTTCCCAAAGGATTCGCTGCATGTCTGTCGGGAGTTCGAAGGTCGACCTTTTGGAATGATGGGAGTCATGCTCCTTGGTGGTGACTGAGTTGTAGGAGGGGGCCTATGGCTCCCCTCCCTCAGCCTCCATGGTCGCAGTAGCTATAAGAGGCGGCGTGCTTCTGCTGCTAGGCGCAGAACCCTAGCAAAGTGTTTTCTTGATGTCGATGAGAGAGAACACCACGTTTTTATTTGATTATTCATTATTAATGATAAATTAATTTTAAATTTTATTTCTAATATACATATTTTTTTTTAATTTTCAATTATTATTATATAAAATTTAAGAGATAATTTAAAATTTTAAAAAAATTAATAAAAATTATAAGAAATATATATATATATATATATAATTATGTAAATGTAATGATGTAAGAATATTATTAAAATTTACAATAACATTTTTTAATTATAATACTATAATGTTATTTAAAAAGTATAATTATACAACAACATTTTTTAATTATAACACTATAATGTTATTTAAAAAGTATAATTATACAACAATATTGTAATAATAAGATAAGGAAGGTATATATAATCACTTAAGAATTAAAATTGAAATTTATAATAACATTTTTTAAAAATAACAAATAATGTTATTTAAAAGTATACTTATACAACATTATTAAAATAGTAAGATGATAGATTTAAAATTTCAATTAGCAGGGTTGTTAGTCACCAAAGGTGAGGAAGTTGCTTCAGAGACATTAGGGCTAGGAGGTGGATAAGCCTCCATGTGTTGGAACTAGAGGACTGCAAGATGGGACCAAAGAGCACTAACTTCATTCGACAATATTCCCATAGATTGTCTCCGCTCAACCAAAATGTCGTAAATCACTTCGACCTGAGACACAAGGCCATTGCTATGATATTGTAGTTCCATAATGGCAAACTGGAATTCCTCCATCGCATTGCTAAGTTGAGGAGAAGAGTTTGAATCACCAGAGGTCCTATGTGCTATCAATTCCAAGAAGAACAAAGAGTGCAAGATGAATCGAGGAAAGGTTGAAGGGGCTAAGAGATGTTAGTAGCTGAATGCAGAAATGAGGATCCCAATCCATATAGAGTTATTTAAAGAGACGCCAAACAAGCAAAAAATAAGAGGCATGGTGGGTTGGATACAACCAAAGCATATGACACTCAAGGGAATCAAACATTTTGTATCCAAGACAAGGTAAAAAAAAAGAAAACCAGATAGAAAGGAGTGTGGGAACCCAACATTAAGTAGGGGAGTTGGCCAAGCCATGATGATTCCCATCATGTGGGTCGAATTCCACTTACAGTAATGAGTGGCATACTAGATAGGGAGCATACTGAAGGGAGTAGAAATCTCACTATGGAACTAATGGAGACATGAGGGGAGGGTTAAATCCTTAAGGTGACTTAGGACATGGTGCATGTAGAGAGGATTGAGGATGATTTTCCACAAGGAGAAACATTGGGAAGGAGACCAAATGCACCACCCCCCCCCCGAGTTAATACAATATTGCATGGTGACATCATGGGACATGAACGAGGGTGATGACCCCATTGACCTTCAAAGCCCCATTTGGCATGGAGGAGAAGATGTTGGATTGACAATCAATAGGCTCATTGTTCTCCCTTTGGACATGAAACAAGTGGACCTGGTGAATAAAGGATAGAGAACACCATATTCTTTGGAGAATAGATCTAATTATAACATCATGAGGAGATGAATTTGAGATAAAGTGACAAATTTTGTTCTTGGACTCCCCCACGATGTTTAACTACATAATCATTTTCGAACTGGAAAGAACACCTTGCAGGAGGGCATAAGCCTTAGCTTGATTATTTGTGGTGAGTTATAAGCCCCGGACATACGATAATTCAAGTGTTCCTTGAGGGCCTAGGAGAACCCTACCCACTCCCACCACCCTGGATCATGTGATATTATTCAAAAGTTATATTTATAAAAATAGTTTTTTAATAATATAATAAGGTGATGTTTTTAAGAAGTTGATATAAACATTTTAAAATATAAAAATAATGTGAGAATATTTTAAAAATTAATATGTTAATACAAATTATGATTTAAAAATAGTAATATATAATGAAATAATAATTTAAAAATTAATTTATAAAACCATTTAATAATATGGTAATTGGTTGATAAAAAGATTTTTATTTGTAATTTTTATTATTAATAAAAATGTGATGATTTAAAATTGAAGTTTATAATAGTTTTTGTAATTTCAATAATGGAAAATGTGAAGAATTTAAAATGAAAGATAAAAACATTTTTTTTAATTTTCAGTTTTATTAGTATAATCATTTAATGATTTAGAATTTAAAATTGAAATATATGTGTGTGTGAGAGAGACAGAGAGAGCGAAATGATTTAAAATGTATATTCATGACAAAATATAAATGGATTTGTGATGGAGAGATATGGCAAGTGGTGTAGGTTAGTATTTACAGTTTTTTGAATCTTTCTCTAATGACACGAGTGTTAGGAATGGTAGCAGGCTCTTTGGGTGGGATTTGATGTAGGTAGAGATGTCAGTGGCAGTAGAGAGTAACAAACTGGGGATAGGAAGAGGGTTGCAGGATATGGATCGGGGAAAAACTTTTAAGGAGGCATTTATGGGCAGACCTACCTCCTCATCGACACAAGAAAGGGGTGGGGTAGGTATGGACCAAGCGAGTAACAAATCCCATGCTAGCCATGAAGCAGGAGAAGGGAGACAAGGAAGTAGATTAAAAAATGGGTTCTTAGCTAAGGCTAAGGAAAACCGTCGATATTGGATCACCTCTCCTCAGATTAGAGACTATATACAATTCATGAAAGACCATGCAATAATTTGTAAATTCATGGGAATATGTCCATCGAAGAAAGCTTTGATCAAATGAGTCAATAACAGATGGAAGACAAAGGGGAAAATAGATTTGAAGTTGGAATCAAAAGTATTTTTTGTAGTGATCTTCTCATGTGTAGAATATAGAGATTGAGTCTTTGAAGAAGGACCATATTTTTGTAATTCAACAGGGTTACATCTACAGTATTGGACATAAAGGTTCTCACCTAAGAAGGACTTTACAACAACCCCTATTTGAATTTGGATGTACTCCCCCAAGAATTCTGGGATAAAGAGACATCAGAAGGGATAGGGAACATGCTTGAAACTTATTTTAAAATATTGGAAGTCATGAAAAAAGGACGATATACATCATATGCCAGGATTTGTGCCTAAATGAATGTGGCGAGAGCTCTTCCCAAATACATCACTATCTCTTACCATGATAACAAGTAGAATTAGAATCTTGATTATGAACATATCCCTTTTCGCTGCAAGAAATGCCATGAACATGGTAAAAATTTCAAGGAATACCCTTTGAATGTGGAGATTTAAAAAAATAGATCTAAGGAATAGAAGGATGAGGATCGGTTTACAAAGGTCCCAAGCAATAGAAAAATAGGAGGGGAAATCAATCGAGGAAACTATAAAAAGGAAAATGAATACCAACAACTTCCAAGTCCTTATGGAATAAAGAGGCTAGACCTATAAGAAGGAGGGATCGATGAGCTAAGACATCCCAGTGATTCCTCAAACTACCCTCGATCATGAGGCACACAAATGAGGAAAATATAGGCAAATTTGGATATTTCTAATCCAAAAGGTGACAAGATTAATCATGTTCCTTTCACTTACCTTCTCATATTTAACCATTTTTCTCATTTCTCTCTTCCTTACTCTCCTCTCCATACTTAACCATTTTTCTGTATTACACTTTACTCACTCCACCACATATTCCATACTTAGACATTTCCACGTTCACATTCATATTCTCATTTTCTTTTATTTTCCTTTTCCATATTTCATGTAACCTCATGAATTCCTTAAATTATTTTAATATTTTTTTTCTTATCCTAAGTTTTTTGGACATATATCTAAGAGACACGTGGAAACATACAACTTGTAACACATGGAAGATTCTTATTGGCAGATAATTGACCAACCACATAATGATACATGGCGATGTTCAAATTTTTGACTCGTCAATGTTGATTGAGCATGGGTGGAGTATAATTTTGGTCAAAATATTACTATTTAATCAATTTTTCAGGGGAGGTTGAACCCTCTTAAGCTCCATAGTCTTCTTCCCTTTTCATATTTCTTACTAAGTGTATTACCGATTTATTATTATATACTATTAAAACTCAAACAATCCTATGCATGTGGGATAACTTTTATGACAAAAAAGTCGAATTTACAAAGGAAAAAAAACGAATTTGAGATCAAAGCCCACATTTGCCCATCAAATTTCATTGACGATGGTCGTCACGATCTTGCAGAAGCTATAACTTGAGCTCTGGGCAACGAAATCACACAAATTTTATATCGTTGGAAAGATATTTCGACGAAGAATATGTTGGTACATGTTTTAAATGTTAAAAGTGGCCAAATTGTTCTCAAAATTGAAATATAAGTCAGACTCATTTTTAATGTATTCGCTTGACAACTCAACTTCACGAGGTCATATTTTGAGATTCAGGAGTCAGATTTAGATAAAATTTATATTGTTGGAAAAATAAGATGAAAAATAGCACATAAGAAGTTATTTTCATGGTTGAAAAGTTGATTATCACTTGCTTAAAATTAAAACACAGTCCCCCTCTTTTAAAGGGAAATTAATTAATTTTTAAAAATAGAAGTTTATTTTAAAAAATTATTAAAAAAAAGGAAAAAGACCCATTTGAAATATTTGGATGTTAATGATGTGAAATAATTAAAAACACTTAAATGAGGAAATAATTAAAGTGAATGTTTCAAGAAAATAATTGTACAGGAAATTCAAGAAGGAAAAAACCCTAACTACTCAAGTAGTTAGAAAATTTGATTTTTAAAGAAAAGAAAGACTTCATCAAGGGTTCCATTATTCAAAAGGGAAGGGGTAGAAAATCAGAAGAACAAAGTACAACCATCAGTATGTAACAAATTTTCTGGTCAACAAAGAGAAATATCCATCTTCTCCACTCTTTTTCTTCTTCTACACCATTTCTCGTAGCTTTATGCTTGAATATTTGAATTGGGCACAAGGTTGAGTTCTTGAGTTTTCTTCTTATATTCTTAAAAAAACTTTTCTTATGTGATCATGGAGTATTTACAACCATGTATATGACTGTCATAGATTTTGTAATGAAGAACATCTTTCATGAATAAAAACTCCACAAAGAATTACTTCGGGGTTAATTTCGATTGTATCTTGTAACTTTGAGTCTTAAGAATGAGATATTTGAAATTGATCTATCAAATTCTCTTTTGATCTTAAAATTAATACTCTTTTAAAATTCTTTGAGATGATCAAATTATTTTCTCCTATTTATCGTGAAGAAGATATGGATATATTTGTAAGTGATTAAGAAGGTTGTATATTTGATGCCAAGCACAAAGGTATTCTGATATTGAAACCCTCCTTCAATATTTTTTATGGTTAAAATATTTCTTGTTGAACATAAATATTATATCAAGTACTCCTCTTTGGATGAAATATATATCTATGATATCTTGGAATAAGGAGAATGCTAAAAAAAACCCTAGATCTTTATTGATTGGAATTATGAAATATTATGATTCTTCAATATTTCATAATATCCTCGTGAGGTTGTCGTTTCGGTCCTAACAGATTCAAACATAAACATGATCGCATAAGAAGATCTGAACAAAGCCACCTTTGTAACCGAATGGGGGTCCTTTGCATACATGGTTATGCCCTTTACCTTGAAGAATTCCCCTGCAATATTTTCCCGAATAGTGGTCGTAGCCTTGAATGAATTCATCCACAAGTTTCTTGAAGTATACTTGGATGATTGGACTATGTTCAGTTTGTTGAAGGAACATATGCAAGCTCTTTGACTGATGTTCGATCAATGCCACTAGCTATAAATATCTTTGAATTTGAAGAAATGCATTTTTTATACACCCTTTGGCACATTGTTGGGCCATGTTGTGTACACAGATAGATTTTTGGTGGATCAAGCTAATATTGGTGCCATCTTGGATATAGTCATCCCAACTTCAGTCTGAGAGATGCGTGTCACATTGGGTCATACATGATACTACTAATGGTTCATCCAAAATTATGCCCAGATTGCAGCACCATTGGAAAAGCATCTTCGTAAAGATATTAAATATGAGTGGACACTAGAATGTTAGAAAGACTTGGACACCCTCAAATAAAAACTAGTTATCGTGCTAATTCTGGTATTTCTTGATTGGTTGAAGCTCTTCCATGTCCACATCGATGCTTCCTCTATTGCGATGGGTGTCATTCTTGTGTAGCCAGGAGAAGGCAACATTGATCATCTGTAATATGTTGTCAGACATAATTTTTCCAATGCCGAAAAGAATTATATGAAAACCAGGCACGAAGGGATGGTTGTGGTATATGCCTTACATAAATTTTTCCACTACTTGTTGGGGTTTGCATTTAAATTATTCATTGATCACTCCACACTCAAGTATTTGGTCAACAAGCCGATTTTGGGCAGATGAATCTTCCATTGGTTGTTTCTCTTTCAAGAATTTGACTTCGAAGTTGTGGTGAAATCAGGGAAGTATATGTTGGACTTGATCATTTGTCGCGAATTGAGATTATCAAATGATTATTGGATAGTTGTATAAGTTGGACACAGATGGAAGCTCGCATTGGTGTGCTCTTGAACACAATCACAACTCCATCCTATATGAAGCACATGAAGGTATTGCTAGAGGACACAATGCCAGTAAGGCTACTATATGCAAGGTTCTACACATAGGTATTTGGTGGACCTCCCTCTTTGTAGACACCAAGGAATAATGCAAATGTTGTGATGTATGACAAGGAGTTGGAAATCCTTGTCGAAGGGATGAGATTCTTTATTTTCGGTGACCGCACTAGAGTCATTCGACAAATGGGCCATATAATTTGTGGGACCCATCAATCCTCACGCATGTCGCACAGGGTCATTTTGTATTACTATAGCAATTGAATACCCCATTAGATGGGTCGAAGCAACTCTTGTCAAATATTGTGCAACAAAAATAGTGGCGCACTTCATTTTTTAGAATGTCATCACTAGATTCATCTATCCAAGGGTGTTGATCAGTGGCTAGGGGTCACATTTTTTGAATGATATAATTCAACAAATCACTCAGGACTTCATGATCCATCACCAAAATAGTACCCCCTACCACTCTCAAGACAATGGTGCAGTTGAGGCTTTTAATAAAATTTTATAGCATGCTTTAACAAATGTTTGTAATGTGTAGTGTGATAACTAGGATCAACACATATTTGCAATCTTTTGGGATTATCAAACAACGTGAAAAAGGTCAATAAAGAACATTCCATTCATATTAGTCTATGGAAAAGAAGCAGTCATGCCACTAGAATTTGTTGTTCCTAGCCTCCGGGTCGCCCTAGCAACCCACATGACCAATGAACAGTCCCTTCAACAAAAGTTAGGTGAGCTCATGGAACTCAAGGAAGACTGAATGATGGTTGGTTGAAAATGAAAGGAAGAAGGCATGGAACGATCATAACGTAAGACAAAAGATCCCCCAGACTGGCTCAATAATAATCATCCATAGCAAGTTTATATATATTTTTGTTACCTTTATATTGATAAAATAATTCCACAATATTTAAGTAAAACTCAAAGAAAATTAACCACCAAGTAAACGTAGGTAAAAATTACATTTTAAAGTTTTAGTGTTGAAGGGGTCTTTAATATCTCCGGACACAAAGATGGTTGATCCCACTCAGGTAATTCGTGGTTGAATTCTCAGTCAGTGATCAGCTGGCAACTATCGGTAAGGAAAAAATCAGGAAACAAGAATTAATCGGCAGCTAACAATGACGCGAAAATTCAGGAAACCAGAATCAACTCGTGGGTACCTCGCAGCCTCTTGAAATTACTAAAAATGTATAATTTAAATGTGGCAAGGCAAAATTAAATTCATTGTCCCAACAATGCATGAACCAACGCTGACTCTACTAATCAACAAAAACGCAGAGTTTAGTTGGTCAAAAATCGTGTGGGTATCCTCCGCCAAATCGCAGAGAAATACAAACAAAAATGTAGAGATATGTGGTCAAAAATCGTGTGGGTATCCTCCACCAAATCGCAGAGATACACAACACAAAAAACGCAGAGATTAAGTGGTTGAAAATCATGTGGGTATCCTCCCCCAAATCGCAGAGAATTACAAACAAAAATGCAGAGATATGCGGTCGAAAATCATGTGGGTATCCTCCACAAAATTGCAGAGATATACAACACCGAAAATGCAGAGATTATGTGGTCGAAAATCATGTGGGTATCCTCCCCCAAATCACAAAGAAATACAAACAAAATGCAGAGATATGTGGTCATAAATCGTGTGGGTATCCTCCACAAAATCACAGAGATATACAACACCAAAACGCAGAGATTATGTGATCGAAAATCGCGTGGGTATCCTCCCCTAATTCGCAGAGAAATACAAACAAAAAAAATACAGAGAAGGGTGTTGAATCGAGTGGGTTTCCTCCACTGAAACGCATGGAAATGAAAACAGAAAAACTTAGAGAAAGGTGTTGAATCTAGTGGGTTTCCTCCACTGAAACGCATGGAAATGCAAACAGAAAAACACAGACAAAACAAACATAAGGCACAGCTGTAGATCGCACAGAACCA
>SNQJ01S0209965.1:0-15438 GCA_010110895.2 Picea sitchensis
CTTTTTTTAATAATGCACTGGAATTTGTTTGAATCAAATAGGGGAAAGATTGAGATGATTAATAGAATAAAATCACATACTTGAAATTTCTCCTATGCAAATTTGTATGTAAATTTGGCTCTTCAAAAAAATCTACCCACTCCAAAGACTTTGGATGTAAATCTCTCTTGCACAAATCTCCCTTCTAAATGTTGGCAAAAGAATGAAATAATGATTAGGGTTTTCATTTATAAACACATTCATTTTGAAAATATTAAATTTCCGCTCATTTTTTCATTGTATATTTCTACGCATTGATGATAAACGCATGCATGCTACTTTTTTTAAACTTACTTTTTCAATTTGGTAATTTTTTATTTTATTTTACCCTTTAGTGGTGCACGCACCAGTAAGATGCATCAATGAATTCTTTTCACAGGAACACACCAAAGTTGTATTGGTTTATAAGCCCACTATGGAAGTTTTATTGTTTTTAAATTTATTTTTTTTGTTTAATAATTAATTGTTCTAACATGCTTTGGTGCATTTGTTATACGTACATCGATGGGCTTTGTTATTGGGGAGCACCCCGACACATTTTATTTTAGAAAACAAAAAATGATATTTTAATATTTTATATTAATAGTGGTTATTAGTGTGCTTTATTTGTTAAGCAACGAGGTGTTATATTTTGTAAGTGCACCAGTGTTAAAACCTCTACAAAAACTTCCACTCGCCCGCCTCAGCTATAAACATATAAGGGATAAATTTTTCGGGGGGTGTTCTGTAAAAACCTTTGCTATAAGGTGGTCTCCTTGTAGTGTTTGTAATCTAAAAATTTTGGGCAAAGAATTCTTATGCCCAGTCAATTTTGAAGCTCTTAAGAATGATGTACTAATGATGTCTAGCTCTGCTTCAACATATTTTTTATTAATTAAATTGTTCCTCGGTTTTGATTTAAAAAAAACTAAAGTATAAATTCTTAACTTTAAGTACATATATTTTTAAGCCTCAAGGGTTAGCTCAAGTGGTCATGAGCCAGACGTGAGATCTCTCCCCCGATAAATTGGGGAGGACACAGGTTTGACTCTCTTAATCCCCTCGACGTTAGGCTCTGTTAACAGGGCCGATGATTTACCTCGTTTATGATCCAGATTATTTTTAGAACGAAATGAAAGCAGAGATATTACACTGAAATACACATAAAAATTTCAAGAAACAGAGAAATACAACAATACATTATTTCTATTAATGAAATAAATGTACAGAGACTGTAAAAATACAGAGTGCAAGACTCGCTAGAATGGTGGCAACTTTATCTCTGAGAAGAGATGTGATGGCTATGCTCATTCGCAAGAATATGATTACAATGAGGATCTAAAGGCCTTTTTATGATAAACCTGAATGCCAAAACCCTAGACATCCAAAAACCTAACCCTAGGAGATGAAGCGCCAAAAGTCATGTGGGCCCCGTTGGGGTAAGTTAGTACATTAACTTTCCGGGGTCATAACTTTTGCATACGATCTCTATTTTAGGCGTGTGATAGCTTGTTGGAAAGGTATTTTCGAGAACTACGCATTAGGCCATCAAACTCTAACTTTGTCTACAACTTGACTATGGTAGGCCAATAAAACACTATTTAGAGCCCCAAAATGGCCCTGGAAGTAAAAAATATGTACTGACATGAAAATTTCCAAAATAAGCCAGTTTGAATAGGTGGGAGGCCACCAACATCCACCTGGATCTTGTGTAGTGCCTTAGGACAACCCCGTAAGTGCAAAACCCACAATTACAAAGAAATGTCCCCATTACAGAAAAACGTGTTGAACTGAAAACTGTCCATATGAGTCAGTTGGAATATGGAACAGGTGGGTGGCCACCAATATCCACTTGGATCAATCCTCCCCCCGTAGTATCCATTGCGTTGAGTGCCCATGGAAGAGGGGAAAGCATTTTTTTGAATCTGAATCTTGGTGAGTTGTGTGCCTTGTTGGAGAAGTTGTGTTGCTTTGTTTGTGGAAGGTTGTCACGAACCTGTTGCTGGTGGGGTTGAATCTATTCCACCAGCCTGTTGTCTCTGGGATTGACGGGACTTTGTGTAGGTACCATTGTAGGTGAAGAAAAAATATTTGCTTTATATTCTGCAATTTACTTATGCTGGATAAAAGTTGTGGAGGCTGCAGTGATTGTAGTGGCCTTCTGTGCATCCTTTGAACAAACTGTGAAGAGGATGAATTTTGCAATATGAGAGATGATCTTGCGACACTGTTTTGGTGGAACAGTAGTCAAAACTACCTTTGGTATCCTATAGAGTTGACCTCCCAGAGTAATAATGACACTACGGGGTCTAGACTCATAAACAACATGACGTTTCCACATATATGGTTGGCCCAAAAAAATATCACATCCATCGAGAGGGGAAACATCAAACACTACCTCATCCTTGAAGGGTTGGATGCCATAGGACATGTGACACTGTTGGCTGACATGGAGATCTCTTCCATGGTGAAGCCACCCAATGTTGTATGGTTGCAGGTGTGGTGTTGTCGACAACTCCAACTGTTTGACGACCTCAACTGAGATGAGTTTCTTTTGGCTACTGCTATCAACAATGAAATGCAACGGGGTCCCCTTCACCCACATCTGTGAATGGAAGAGTCGCTCTCCCTCTTCGGGATCTACTGGTTCTTTTGGTTGAATTGTTGCGATCACGACAATAGTAGTGGGGTCTGCGTCGATGATCTGTTTATTTTCAATATTTTCTGGATCGGATTCTAAATCAGGGTTCGTCTCAATGTCTTTGACCTCGACCGCCAATGACTGCTTGGAGCGACATTATTCAATGTTGTGCCAAGGGATTTTGTGGAAGTCGCACCACTTCCCAGTGTGATTTTCCATCTGTCCTTTACCCTTATTTTCCTGTGTCTTGGACTGGTTGTCAGGAGGATGTTGGTTAGGGTCGTCTTTACCATGCTTTGGTTGTTGCATATTTGCAAACCTGGACTCCCATTTGTTTTGGTGCCTAAATTTCTACTCGATTTTGACAGCATATCGATAGGCAACTCCCAATGATGAGATGTTTAGGAAATCCATTTCGGTTTGGATGTACCTATGCAAAGCCACACAATATTTCAGAACCAGATGTCCCTTAGAATCTTTGATACCCAGCTTGGTAAGTAAGGTATGGAAAGTATTTGTGAACTCTGACACTGTTTGGATAATCTCTTACCGCAGTGTGGTCCATCTCATGTATTGGTCTTCATAGTTATCAACAGGGTAGTATTGTTCCTTGACTGCATCCACACAAAAAATCCCAAGTGGGCTCGACCCCATATATTCCAAATTCCTCTATGGAACTTTGCTCCCAGTAAGTTTCCCACCAATATTTGACATGGGGGAGAGCCTTGAGGAGTGTGAAGGTGTTATTTTCCCTGTTAGAAAAATTGTGAACAGAGAAATAACCTTCTAGCAAATTTAACCATTTTTCTAAGGCATCCACATCTACCTAACCTTCAAATACAGGAATATCAAAATTAACTTGTACCTTGAAGGGAGAGGTTCCTCCAAAGTGGTCGCTTGATGAATATGTGCTTGATGTTATCGACAGGCATTGAAGGATGTGGGAAAAATTATCCATCATTTGGTCCCTTTGTCGTGCGAGAGCTTGATCAAGCAACAGGTTAATAAAATCTTTTGGTCCACCATTTTTCTTTTTGCCACCATCGAGGGTTTCTTGGGCATGTGAGAATGATTGTCCTTAAGAGAGACAAGATCGAGACCCAACTGGCTATACTCGGACCTCGTCGGGGACATGCACTGGAAAACGATCAAGAGCAGCCTTCTCTGATACTACTGATCCATATTATTTTTAGAACGAAATGAAAGCAGAGATATTACAATGAAATACACATAAAAAATTCCAGGAACAAAGAAATACAACAATACATGATTTCTATTAATGAAAGAAATGTATAGGGACTGTAAAAATACAGAGTGCAAGACTTGCTAGAATGGCGACAGCTTTATCTATGAGAAGAGATGTGATGGTTACGCTCATTCACAAGAAGATGATTACAATGAGGCTTTGAAGTCCTTTTTATGATAAACCTGAATTCCAAAACTCTAGACATCCAAAAGCCTAACCCTAGGAGATGAAGCGTCAAAAGTCATGTGGGCCCTGATGGGGTAAGTTAGATATTAACTTCCCTGGGTCGTAACTTTTGCATACAATCTCCATTTTAGGTGTGTTATAGCCCGTTGGAAAGGTCTTTTTGAGAAATACACATTAGGCTATCAAACTCTAATTATGTATACAATTTAATTGTGGAAAGCCAATAAAACACTATTTAGAGACCTAAAATGGCCCTAGAAGTACAGAAAGATGCACTGATATGAAAACTTCCAAAATAAGCCAGTTGGAATAGGTGGGCGGCCACCAATATCCACCTGGATTTTGTGTAGGGCTTCATGACAACCCCATAAGTGCAAAACCCACAATTACAAAGAAATGTCCCCATTACAGAGAAATGTGTTGAACTGAAAACTATTTATATGAGCCAGTTGGAATATGGAACAGGTGGGTGGCCACCAATATCCACCTGGATCAGTTTACCATCCATGGATCATAGTGAATTACTCATAGGGTTTTCTGCATGATTTTCCTGAAAACAAAATACGTATATTAGACATTTAAATTCTCCCAACTTTTTTTTACATTTTACATTTTCATTATTATTTTTTATTATAAAAACACCACATATATATAATATAATACACACACACACACACACACACACACACACACACACACACACACACACATATAAGTAAGCTTCTATATTAATACAGACAAAAATTACATATAGCCATACAAGGGAGGCTCTGCACTTCCAGTCCCACAGAGACCATGACAGTCTCTGGGGCTCCATATCTTAAAAATAAAAAAATATTGCTTGCCCCTGAGGGGAAACCAGGTCTTAACCAATACGAAACTGACATTTTTATCCAGTTCAAACTTAACCATACTTAACACCATATCTAAATACCTATATATCATAATAACAATATGAAAAAAAACAGAGAGCAAGATGTCACTGATCATGTTGAACCTGAGGGGCTAGTGAGGTCCATCATCTCCCAACGAGCAATAATGTAATGTTCCCAAGCCAATGTTTTTCGCTTGGAACACTAACTGACCACTGATTTACTTTTTTGTATGTGTGTGTTTGCAGGCTGGCCTCTTAAGTTTCAGCCTTAGGTTTTATATCCAATTATTAAGCACATATATGAAGATATACCCAATGGAAATACAAGATCTAACCAGTACACAAGATATGGAACCAAATAGCATAGATCTTACCTTTATTATTATGAAAAGCAAGAACTTGATACAAAGAGGATGCAGATTCTGAATAACAACAGATGGCTCCAATAGATAATAAATGAGCTGCTACAAAATGCTCCTGAATAGAAGATGCAAGCCCCCAACGGTTGGATATACAATGAAGGTCAATATAAGAAGAACCATGGTCGATGTCCAACCCCACTGGCTGATGGCACGTCCTTCTACAGAACTAAGAAGACCAATATTTCAGCCCAGCTGAAGGAGATCTCCAAATGACACCAAACTCCACAAAAAGATAGATCGGGGCAAGGAGAATCCCTCTCTGAAGTCTCAAGCCCGGATGCCAAGATCTGCTCCACTAGACTGATGAATCCTCAAGTAAGAATCTTCCCTCCTAAAGATTGTCAAGCTCAATATTTTGGTCTTGATGAAGGAGGCCTCCAAATGCCCTGAAATTCTCTAGAAAGATAGATTGGGCCACCATAAGATACTAGGAGAAGTCTCAGGGTCAGATTTGAGGTGTGACCCCTCCAAACTGCACAGATCTGAATCACAGTTGAGCCCTCCTCCTCTCAAAAATGTACCAAAGCTCCAGATAGTAACATAGCAAGAGTAACCCTCTCAAAACACTCCAGATCTAATGGACAAGGCCCTGCAAGAAATACCCAGGTGCTAGAATGTCAATAAACCCTGCCAATAACCTAGATCAAACTCCTCTCCAAAGAATGATGCGCCCCTTGCTGGAAAACCCTCAAGGATACGACCTATTGCTCTCCTGAATAGATGATGGTACCTGTGAATACTGTTGAATGGTGTGGGTGGATTATTTCATCCCCGAGACCAAGCTTGGAACAAGGTGAGTGGAATCTTTCACCTCTGAGTTGTTCTCTACACTTTGTGTTCTCAAAACCCTCAAAACTGTGTGCTCAAGAGCCCAATAGCCAAAATGCAATATAATCCAAGATGAATGAGAGGTGCACCCTAGGATTTCCTTTATACCTCTTTCTATTCCTCTGTTGAGTTAAGTTAACCCTTAGGTTCAACTCCTAACTCAACCTCAAGCGCTCTATTCCTCCAATGAGTTACTTTTACCTTTTTAAGTCAACTTTAAATTATAACCTTGAGTTTAGCTGACTTTTCCCCATGTTGCATGAGACTATAGTCTATTGGGGACGACTAGACTACTTAGTCTCTCCAAACCTCTTCATCAAGAGGTGGGGGACATTACAGTCCCCCCTGCTAGAAATTGCTTGCCCACAAGTAATTCTAAGCATGTCTCTTGTAACACCTGTTCACTCTCCCACGTGGCATCCTCAATAGGCAGATTCTTCCACTTGACTAAGTATTCCTTGATACTTCTCCTCCAAAGTTTCTTCTCCCAAACCTCCAGTATTTCCTCTGGTATTAGTACTAACTGTCCCTCTTCATCTAAGGGTGGTAGTACCTCAAGTGGTGTGATGTGTTGGCCAATGGCCCTCTTCAAGCATGACACATGGAAGACGTTGTGAATTTTTTTGCCCTATGGAAGCTCAAGCTCATAAGCCACAACCCCTACCTTCATGTTGATCCTGTAGGGTCCAAAAAACCGGGGTTGGAGATTTTCTGCCCCGCTTCTTTTGATAGAAGCCTGCCTGTACGATTGGAGCCTTAGGTAGACCAAGTCACCAACCTCAAATGTGTGCACTACCCTGTGCTTTTCCGCCTGGACCTTCTGTTGATTCTGTGCCCGCTGAAGATGATCCTTCAATTCCCCGAGTATGTATCAGCTTTGTTGTACCCAATCCTATACCATCGGAGCTCTGCTATTGCCAAAGGAAATCTCTACAAAGGAGAGAGAGTCATAATTGTACAAAGCCCTGAATGGAGTCATACCAATGGACATGTGATAAGTGGTGTTGTAATGATATTCCCCCAGGTGTAGCCACTTAATCCATGCTTTTTGTTGCCTTGCTACGTAATTCCTGAGGTAGCCTTCCACCCACTTGTTAACTATTTCGGTATGCCCATCAGTTTGGAGGTGGTAGCTGGTGCTAGAGGTCAAGGCCATACCAACCAACCTGAACAACTCCTACCAAAAAGTGCTCATAAATCATCTGTCCCTGTCACTAACAATGGTCTTGGGAAATACGTGCAACCTGAAGACCTCCCTGAAGAACAAGTCTTCAACCTGTGTTGCACTGAAGTCTATGGAAATGGAGAATAAATGTGCAAATTTAGTTAACCTGTCTACCACCACGAAAATGCAGTCTTTCCCCTGTGCCCTTGGCAACCCTGTGATGAAGTCCGTGGAGATACTTTCCCATTTGTGCTCTGGAATGGGTAAAGATTGTAACAGTCCCGCGGGATGGGTATGCCCATCCTTGTTCTCCTGGAAAGTACTGCATTCCTTGATATGTCTCACTACATCTTCTTTGAGCCCCCTCCATGAAAACCATTCTTTCACCTATTTGTATGTTTTGACAATGCCTTGGTGCCCTGCCACCGTTGAGTCATGACATGCCTGTAGTATCTTGGCCTTCAAGGTCGACTCAGGAACCAATAAAATCCGGCCCTTGTAGTAGATGATGTCATCTATGACTATGAATTGTCATCCTGTATTTTCCCATCCATCAACTGATAAGCGAACTGGTTCTTGGAGTATTCCACCAAGAGGTGGGCCTTCCAATCAACTGATATATTTTTCATGGCATAAAATGATGGCCTCCTGGATAATGCATCGACAACTATGTTGTTCTTCCCTTTGACAAATTCAATGTCAAAATCAGAGGCTTGTATCTTGCTGACCCACTTATGTTGCCTCTCATTTAAGTCCTTCTGTTCCAAGAAGTACTTAAGGCTATTGTGATCTAATTTCACCACAAATATTGCACCTACCAAGTATTGCCTGAATTTGGCCAAGGCGTGCATGATATCCAACATCTCTTTGTCGTAGATGGTGTAAACGAGCTCAAGACCCCTCAATTTTCGGCTCTCGTAGGCAAGGGGGTGCCTTTTCTGCATCAGTACGGCCCCAATGACTTCTCTGGAAGCATCACACTCCAGTGTGAAGGGTTGGCCGAAATCTGGCAAGGCTAACACTAGGCATGTGCTCATTGCCTTTTTCATCCTGTCAAATGTAGATTGTGCTTCTTCACTCCACCTGAAGGCTCCTTTCTT
This sequence comes from Picea sitchensis, assembly GCA_010110895.2. Lineage (NCBI taxonomy): Eukaryota > Viridiplantae > Streptophyta > Pinopsida > Pinales > Pinaceae > Picea > Picea sitchensis. Next base: position 8,481 of record SNQJ01S0209965.1, read on the forward strand.
AGTCAAATTGGTCAAAGGTGCACAAAGTTGGGAGAACCCTTTGACGAATCTCCTGTAATAAGTGGAAATACCAAGAAATCCCCTCAACTCTGTAAGAGTTTTAGGTTTGGGCCAGTAAAATATCGCTTGGATCTTTTCTTGATGTACCTGTACCCCTTTAAATCCAATGATGTGCCCCAAGTAGAGGACCTTTGTCATCCCAAATTCACATTTGGACTCTTTGGCATATAAGGACTAGCCCTCCATGATAGTTAAGATCTGTTCCACATGTTGAAGGTGTTCCTCCCACATCTTGCTATAGATTAGCAAGTCATCAAAAAACACAAGAAATGCTTCCTCCACTGCTTGTTGAAGACGTGGTTCATACATGACTGAAAGGTGGCGGTTGCATTGGTCAATCCAAATGGCATCACTAGGAATTCGTAGTGGCTGTAGTGACACCTGAAGGCAGTCTTGGGGATGTCCTCCTCCCTCATTTTGATTTGATTATAACCAGATGACAAGTCAATCTTTATGAAGTAAACAACCCCACAGACCTCGTCCAATAGCTCATCAATCCTCGGAATGGGATACCTGTTTTTTTATAGTCTTCTTGTTTAGTGCCCTAAATTCAATGCACATGCGCATGGTTCCATCCTTCTTCTTAACTAGTACCATTGAAGAGGCAAAAGGGTTGGAACTTGGTCTAATGTGACCCATGTCTAATAGTTCCTTGATGGCCTTTTCTATCTTGTCCTTATACTTCTTTGGATGCCGGTAGGGGGTAGTGATGACTGGTTTTGCTCCATCTTCCAGTTCTATGATATGCTCAAATCCCCTATCTGGTGGCACTCCTGGTGGAATGGGTCCAAACACCTTACTGTGTTTGTCAATGATCCTCTGGATTTCTGGGGCATAGTGAACCTTCCCCTTTTTGTCCATATGTGCCGAAATATTGCACTCAACAGCATATACAATCTCTTCTCTCCTGAAAATGGCCTCCATATGCTTTGATGTGACTACCTTATCTGTGTTGCCTGACATGCCTTTGAGGACTACCTTTCTTCCACTCTCCTCTGTGAAAGACATCTCCATAGTCTTGTAGTTGGTGGTGATAGGCCCCAACGTACTGAGCCACTATACTCCAAGGATTATATTTGTATCAGGGAGGTCCATCACATAGAAGTCCTGTGCTAAATCATGCCTACCCAATGTAAGCTTCATCCCTGGAATGTACCTGTTACAAGGCATGGCGCTTCCTCTTGCTACCTCCACCTTGAATCCTTCAAACTCAACTATGGGTATATGCCTCCTCTGTAGCAATGTTGAGTCAATGAAGTTTTGAGAATCACCCCCATCAATGAGCACTGAAACCTTTTTCCCCTGCAATACTCCTCTCATCCTGAAGGTGTTGTACTTGGGTACCCCACTAATGGATGCCAATGTAGCCCTCTCCTCTGTTGCATTGTCGTGACCTATAGGCTCCTCTTCTATAGTTTCGATGGTGTTTGCTTCTATGTTTTGAATGTGGTTGAAATCCTCGTCCTCTTCATTATCAGATGTCACCTCAATGTAATGAACCTGGCCACGGCCCATACACTTGTGAGATGGGTTCCACGGCTCTTTGCATGTGTAGCATAGTTGTTTTCTTCCGAGTTCTCTTCTAGTGTTCTCATCCATGCTATCTCTTCCCATGTCAAACCCCGTTGGGTCTCTTCCTTCTGGATTCATTGGAGGTCTTTGGTCTCTCCCTCCAGTGTTTAGAGGTGGTCTAGGCACAAATTTTGGTTTTGCAGTTGGGCCTAGATCTCTCGAACTCCATATAACATCCTGCAAATTGGTAGGATTAAAAGCCTTAACCCAACCCTTCAAGTGTTCCATCAAACCCTCTGTGAAGAGCATCATGAGTCTAGATTGTGACACATCATGTACCATGATTGCTAGCCTCTGGAAATCCTCGATATACACCTCTGGTGCTCCTGTCTGTCTGAGTTATGTGAGTTCCCTGAGTTGTAGCTCTGGATCCCTCTAGTCAAACCTATCAATGATCCTCTGAGTAAAATCTGTGTATGCCACTATCTGATTGTGGCCAAGTGTGGTCAACCCATCATACCACCAGTCATGAGCTTTCCCATCAAAGTACATGGTGGAAAACTTGATGGCATCCATTTCCCACATAGGGTTAAGCTGCAGGTAAGTGTCTAGTTTTTGTACCCACGCATGTGCCGTCATCTTGGATGAACCATCAAAGTAGGGGATCTCCATCTTCCTTGCCTTGCGCTCTAGCTCATAGTTGTTCTTGTGGTATGACCTTGGTTTTCTTCTGAATTTCAATCCACAAAATTGATCTAATGTGATCTGCCTCTGAATTGGTAGGCTTAGTGAGTTGTACTCTCTATCACACTGCTCAAACTGATCCTCAAACTCGTCTGGGTGGTCGGACTGTGTTGGTTCATTTGTAAATGAAGGAAATTATGGTCTAGGAGTGGTCCTGCTACCTGTTTGTCCCTGTGGTGATCCCCCTCCATGGATTCCCTCCGAATGATGATAGAGAACATGTTCCTGTCGATATTTGTTCCCTCCATGAGATCCACTAGTTTCCTTGTTGGCATAAGATTCTGGGCGTTTCCCCTTATGAGTCATCTCCATCAAGAGTTGTGATATCCTCATTTGGTTTTCACTTACCTTCCTCAAGGTCTCTGATATTTCGGCCCGTCCCCTACGGGTTTCATCCTGGTTTTCCTATAGGTGATTTACAAGGTCACTCTGTGATACCTGTATGGAATGTTGCAAGTCCTTAGCAATCCCTGCTAGTATTTGTGGCTCATTGTCCTCACCCGATCCTTCCATTTTGACCTTTTCTTCACCTGTCTGTTTCCTCCTTCTTCCCATATAAATTTCACTGAACTTCTACATGCACTAACCCTCACAGGATTAACCCTCACAAGATGGGAGGATCAGAGCTCTGATACCATTGTAATGTTCCCAAGCCAATTTTTTCGCTTAGAACACTAACTGACCATTGATTTACTTGTTTGTATGTGTGTGTTTGCAGATTGGCCTCTTAAGTTTTGTCCTTAGGGTTTATATTCAGTTATTAAGCACATATATGAAGATATACCCAATGGAAATACAAGATCTAACCAGTACACAAGATATGGAACCAAATAACATAGATCTGACCTTTATTATTATGAAAAGCAAGAACCTGATACAAAGAGGATGCAGATCTAGAATAACATAAGATGGCTCCAATAGATAATAAATGAGCTGCTACAAAATACTCCTGAATAGAAGATGCAAGCCCCCAACGACTGGATATACAATGAAGGTCAATACAAGAAGAACCAGGGTCGATGTCCAATCCCCCTGACTGATGGCACGTCCTGCTGCAAAACTAAGAAGACCAATATTTTGGCCCAGCTAAAGGAGATCTCCAAATGACACCAAACTCCACAGAAATATAGATCGGGGCAAAGAGAAGCCCTCTCTGAAGTCTCAAGCCCGAATGTCAAGATCTACTCCACTAGACTGATGAATCCTCAAGTAAGACTGCGCCCTCCTGAAGACTGTCAAGCTCAATATTTCGACCCTGATGAAGGAGGCCTCCAAATGCCCTGAAATTCTCTAGAAAGATAGATCGGGCCACCACAATCTACTAGGAGAAGTCTCAGGGTCAGATCTTAGGTGTGACCCCTCCAAACTGCACAGATCTGAATCAAAGTTGCTCCCTCCTTCTCTAAAAAACGTACCAAAGCTCTAGATAATAATATAGCAAGAGTAACCCTCTCAAAACACTCGAGATCTGACGGACAATGCCCTGCTAGAAATACCCAGGTGCTAGAATGTCAGTAAACCCTGCCAATAACCTGGATCGAACTCGTCTCCAAAGAATGATGCGCCCCTTGCTGCAAAACCCTCAAGGGTACGACTTGTTGTTCTCCTAAATAGATGATGGTACCTGTGAATACTGTAGAATGGTGTGGGTGGAGTATTTCATCCCCGACACCAAGCTTGGAACAAGGTGAGTGGAATCTTTCACCACTGAGTTGTTCTCTACGCTTTGTATTCTCAAAACCCTCAAAACTGTGTGCTCAAGAGCCCAATAGCCAAAATGAAATAAAATCCAAGATGAATGAGAGGTGCGCCCTAGGCTTTCCTTTATACCTCTTTCTATTCCTATGTGGAGTTAATTTAACCCTTACGTTCAACTCCTAACTCAACCTCAAGCGCTCTATTCCTCTAGTGAGTTACTTTTACCTTTTTAAGTCAACTTTAAATTATAACCCATAGTTTAGATGACCTTTTCCCCATGCTGCATGAGACTATAGTCTAGTGGGGACGACTAGACTACTTAGTCTCTCCAAACCTCTTCATAAAGAGGTGGGGAACATTACAAATAACGTCTACAGTCTCGACACTAGCATATTTCCTTGCAAGAGGGATGAAGTTACCCCCTTAACGTTTGGTGAGCCAGGTGAACACTTTGGTCGAATAAGCATTCTGGACATCCAAAGCTTCCTGCTCGCTCTTCAACTGACAACAATCTTGTTCCTTGGGGAGCATGCCCATGGCCACCATGGTTTTGGTGTCCCAATATTTTTGGGTATGTGTTATATTCTTTGCATGTGTATGTGTGGGCTTGTCAGATTCGACAATTGCATCTGACGATCCCAACTTCCTTCGTCCATTGTGTCGTGTGCGTTGGGCGCTTTCCTAGGGGGGTCCCAGGGGGGCCAGGTATGCCCCCCTCGGTTACACGTAGGGTTCGAGGCGGCGCCCACAATTTTTTTTGTTGGGTGGTCTTTGCTATTTTTAACGATTTTCTAGATTAATCCCGGATTAAGGGATTAGGGTTTTGGTAGCTACAGAATACCTAAAACATTGTATATATTGTATGGTGAATGGTGAAATTAATACAATGAAGAGTTGAAAGGTGCGACACCAAGGAAGGCTGGTTTTCTCCCGGTTAAGGGTTTCCAGTGTAAATCTCTGTGTACTATGTGTATGAGTCATTGATTAATTTATGTTTTTCTTAAGAATCTATATGCATTGATTTACTTCATAGGTTTAAAACTTACAAGTACAACTCGAGGGTTCCAAAAACCTTTGAATTTCGGGTTTGGGTACATCCCAAATCTGGGATGAAGCTTTCAACCTCAGCTTCAACATCTTCATCATCATGAAATTCTCTGATTTCATGAACTCGATCATCAAGATTAGTCATCCTGGCCTTATCGGCCTCTTGGAAAAAATCCTCAAAGTATTCAACCGCATCAATGACATCCTTCGCTACCCGGGAGGGTTGCACAGAGTGGGGACGAGAAGGTTTCCTTCCTCTCAGGGTCATTTCCAAACTAGCAAAAGGGAGAAATAAATTAATAGCAGAGGTAAGGGTAGTGGGAGAGTAATTAGCGTAACCAAGGGAGAAAGAACTTGAGTCACTGCACTTGTTGATCCAATTTAACACCTTCATAACCCTAATGTAACCTTGTGGGTTACCACAATCATTTTTCGTGATCGAGCTTGTCATGAGTGGGGAGTTGATTTGCAATCGTGGGTTCCTCCTCGTCATTATGCAATGGATGTTGCTCCATGGCCGAAGGATGCTACCCACCTCCATTTCTAATGCCATTTATGAACCTGGAGACCTTGTTATCCTCATAACCCTCATACAAATGCAAGGTTGGAATGAGGTTGTTCTCAACATCCGTATGATTATGATGACCCTCTTTCCTACCTGACCGCGATAAGACTTTGATGTAAACCAAGGTGTCATCTTGAGTTGTTGCCAAAGTGACGAGTGTAGGATTTGGCTGGGAGCCCACAACCATTTGATTCCTTGGGTTGGGCACCTCATCGATCGTACCCACTGTGTAATCATGCAAGCTAACAAACACCCCATCTGGGAACTGGAGATCAAATTCAACTAAAGAGAGACAAGCTTGCCTCAAAGGGAGGTTGTGAGGATCATCCCATCTAACATCCATATGATTTTCACGACCGACATTGGCTAAAAGGTCACCCACTTTGTTCGCCTCATATTTCATATGGTAGGGAACCAAGTCTAAGATGTTTGGAGTAAGAGAACCTAAAAAATTGATCAAGGCCTCCAATCACCAATGGGTAGATATCTTGGAAGAGGATGAGCCCCATTGAAGTTTAGATAGTAAGTTGATAATGATCTGGGAGTCCCCCTCCACCATGAGTTGATGAAACTGATTATGGTAGACAATTTGCAGACCCTTAGTCAGGGCCCATAGTTCTTCAACATTTTTGGAGTTTATGCCTAAATACCAACAAAAGATATGGAGAATCTGACCATTTTTGTCTCTGAAGATGCCACGATAACTTGTCGATACAGGATTATCTTTGGAAGCACCATCAAAATTCATCTTGATATAACTTGGCTAACGAGGGGACCAAGAGGAAAGGATAGAGTGTTTTGGGGGGGGGAAACAAAGGAGGGAGGAGAGGGCGAGGGGGGGGATGATAGCTAGAAATCTAAGAGGCAACATTCAAGAGGAGAACATAGAAGATCAACAGAGTCCCAAGTTTCTTTAGAGATAGTCTAGGTCAAAGGCTAAAGGATAGAGACCAAACTGGCATAACAGGAACCTTCCCCATCCAATGTCACCTCAATGGGGAGGTTCTTTCTGTTTAGGGAGGTTAACCCAGGGGAGACATCCCCAACAACCTGGGGTTTTGAAGAGGCTAAGGTATAAAGTCAAGTTTAAAGTTTCCTCCTCACAGGTTACCACCAAGATCAGACAGTTTGGCTAATCAACCAATAAAGAAGTGTATGCCCAAATGAAAACATCTGCCCGAGACAAGACAACAATAATACAATATATATGCAGGCTATAACTCAATGGGTTAGTACTTCAATGACTATCTGCTATTAATTAATAAGCAATGTAAAACAATAGATACCAATGAAGTCAATGTTTTATCAATTAGCTATGGCAAAGCATCAATT
>SNQJ01S0209966.1:0-16035 GCA_010110895.2 Picea sitchensis
TGTTAGGTGCAGTTGTTCTGGTGAACAAATTCTTCTTCTAGTTTCAACTCCTGCATCTTTATTTCCGATAATCTGATATGATGGATGATTCTTCTGTATTCATCTTATAGGTGTCTTTGGAGGTACTTGAAGATCTTGTTGTTCTTTCTCTTCTTTTGGCTGATTTTCTTCATCTTCCTCTTCTGCTACTTCTTATTCCTTTACTTCTTCTTCACTAACCTGTTCCATTGAATCCTTTGCTTCTTCTTTTATCTTGCGCCCACCTATCTCATCAAAAGTCACATTGATGTTTTCCACAATTTTTTTGAGACTTATATTGAAGCATATGTATTCTTTCCTTATGCTTGAGTACCCAACAAGTATACCTTTGTCAACACGAGAATTAAACTTTACCACTTTGCCATATTCTATTTTAATGTAGCATTTTCTTCCAAACACTGTGAAGTGTTTCACATTCATTGGTCTTCCTTTCCATAACTCATATGGAGTTTTATCACTACTATTTTTGAGCATCCCTATGTTTTGAATGTGAACTATTGTATGCATTGTCTATTCCCAAAAGACATTTGTCAAATTGGAATCCATTAACATAGTTTGAGGCATTTTCTGTATTGTCCAATTCTTTCTTTTGACAACTCCATTTTGTTGTGGTGTCCTAGAAACAAAGAATTGCTTCTTTATCCCATGCTCACTGCAGAAGTCCATGAATTGTTTTGAAGTCAACTCTCCTCCATTATCCGATCTTAAGTATTTGATTTTTGAACTTGTTTCATTTTCAACCATCTCCTTGTACATTTTGAAGTTCCCAAATGCCTCTCACTTCTTTTTGAGAAAACAAATTGCAGCCATTCTTTTATAATCATCAACCAATAGTATAAAATATTTCTCACCTTTCAAACACTTTGTTATAGTTGGTCCAACTAGATCAGTATGCACGATTTCCAACAGTCTTGTTGTGGAGTATTCCTTTGATTTGAACTTGGTCTTTGTTTGTTTTCCTTGTTGACAATGATTACATAATGTGCTTGTTGGATTCACGATATGGGGAATTTCTCTGACTGCTTCGTTTCTGTCGACCTGTTGAGCACTCAACACACCCTAAAAGCCGTATCAAATTTTGTCACTTTTTGGGTACTACTTGTTTTCTTCACTGTTTGACTCGATTTCATTTTGGGAAATGGTTTATCTTTTTTTTTTTTCATGTATCTTATCACCTAGTCAAGATTGTTTGAAATTGTGATACCTCATGTCTAAAAGAAATTAACAACTGAATTAAGAATCGATAGCTAAACACTGCACCTAACGCGCTCAGGTTCGACGTCCAAAAGAATTCAAGTAAGTAAAGGAACCACACAAAAACAATAGTCACAAAGTGTCGATCCTCATCGACATCAGCGGAAGGAGGTTTTAGTTTACGTAATTTATTCGCATAAAGGTTCGAGAGATTTTCGATCCCCTGCGACATCAATAAAATATGAGAAATATAGATGTTAACAAAGGACATAAATAAACTGTTGATAGCCAATGCTTGATGCGCTTTATTGGGATCAGGGAAATTCAGAAATGTTACAATAATCATTTTTTCCACGATAAAATTATCATCGATTACCGATCCTCGATTCTTTCTCGTCATCGAGACTTTTTTGAGAGAGATGATTCGAGAGAACTTGGGTAAGTTTATCACCGATCGTCGATACTTGACACTTTTTAGCATCGGCAAGATAGGATTGGGTTCTAGAATGTATGGCTTAAAGAAGGTCTCGACTCCGATTAACACAAGCAAATGAAGTCACTGGTATTGAACGTAATGTGTCTTTTCCACGTAAGGGGGTCGTACAACCTATTTTTATCCCGAGTTATTTTTAGATTCCCTAAGTCCTAGTCACGCCCCTAGGCGACTTTTACACGTCAGCTCTGTATGACAATATTGATCGATGTCGAAGCTTTTGCAAGGAGATATCAACGAAAATAGTTGAAGCACAATCTCGACCCCTAATCCACCAACTAGACTAGCGAAACGATGGGATGTTTATGGCATAATATATAATCAGATTTGGACATTTAATAGAACAATTAATGCCCGATCTTGAATTTGTTGCTACCCCATGCGCCGATTAGACAACAACATTTTTGAAATCGACGATAGAACACATTACCATATGCGCCCGTGCTGTCAACCCACGATGAATTTAAGTTTAAACATCTCTGAAGATCTAGTGGCATATTTGATGAAATTTCACTCATAACCTGAATTGAATGGTTAATGTGACAAGGTAAGTTCATCCCTGTTTAAATCTCTAGAACAGTTTCAAACAAATTCATTTTGCACGCAAGTTAAATTCTAGAGCGTCCAAAGGAGAAAAGTGAGAGTCTCAAGATTGTAATGACCCTTTTGATTATCGAAACTAGGTTTAACAAGCTTCAGAGGTACGTATCCAAGTCTGTCAATTCATTGGTTATAATATATATATGCACACCCAATTTTATTGCACAATCTCTAAACTATGTTATAGTTGCAGGTAAGATGTCATCGAGAAATCCAACCACTAGACACTCACCGAGAGAACCAAAGCAGAAAGAAGCCGAGATAGGTGTGTTAGAATATAATGGATGTGATCATTTTACCATTGACAATATCACTATTGTCACCCAACCATAGGCCGAAGCCACCCTCTGAGCACCTTAACATTGACAGAGAATCACTCTGGAAGAAAACCCTAGGCTAGATAGCCAAACAAAGGGTAGCACACCTTTCCCCAAGGATAGCACACCAAACAAGATTTGATCAGGTAGTCCAAACCATAACCAAGAGATAGTCCAAGCCAAAACATAATCTGCTAGTTGCAACAACTGCGTGGATTTAACAAGCGCAGCGAAAGCTCTCCTCAAGCTTGCACAAGCTGGGAAGCTACTTGATTGCACACAAGTCTTTGCTCTTGCAATTAAAGAATACCTACCAAAATGGTGGCCTCCACGTATTTATAGTAATTATGGCTAAGTTCACAGGCGACTTCTCATTCTAGGTGTCTATTTACTTATTATATAATAATTATTCTGACCGACTTCTATCTCTTGGTAGGGCTAATAACCTAATACCAATTATCGTCTTGAATTGACTTGTCTTCTAGGGTTATTAGCCAACTCGTACAGGGTTTCTTCTTGCTTCCCAGGGAATATTATATTCTCGTCAAAGTTTACTGTGGAGGTAAATACCTCCTACAACCTGCAATATTAACACTCCCTCCTATCTGGAGAGTTATTATAGGAATGGTCTTGAGCACAAACATACCATTCACTTCGGTAGCATCAACATGGTTGTATAGACTATCTCGTGACTATATCATGAGCACCATCATCAATATAAGTATCATCTGATAGAATCAAATCTATCATATATCGAAGCCATACTCCATATGAGTAATTAGAAATGATGTTGGATAAGTCCCTCACACCATAGAGTGACACAAGGGCCATTCTTCTAATACGGACATACATCCTAGAATAATAAATGTCATGAACCATTTTTAAATTAAAATCTCTTTTCATTTATCATCCATCTGGTGATAATCATTTTCAACACTTGTTGATAGTCTTCAAGGCAATCGGAACAATATCATTCAATGGAACACAAATACATCTATCCTTAGTAGTAAACAACTACAATCGATTGGTACACTACCACACCAAAGTAGCACCTGCGTGCTTGATCAATGATGTATAGTCACAAGCGATTGGATCACATCCACCACAATAGTGTACATCCTCTTTATAGAGACATATAGTCTTCATAATAATCATTTGATATCAACTTGCATATAAACAGTGTTATGATATAAAATGAATCATCACAGACCATTCTTTCACTCTCATTTGTGAGATCTTGGAAGAACATCTTCCCTCAGGAAGGTCAAACATCCAATATAGGCTATGCGGATTATCCTTCGGGCAAGAGGAAGAATAACTATCTGATTTATGAGGCACGGACCATTTCCCTGCGGGCCATTCTGTGAAACTAGAAAAGTGTAACACGGAGAGAATGAGTTTTCCTAAGGAAAGTGCGTCGCGATTCTTGAACACGGACCATTCCCCACACCGGGCCATTCCTCCGACACTAAACGATTACAGCTTTGGAGAATGAATCTTCCTAAGGAATGGTATTACGGACCATTTCCTAAGGAAACAAATGTCCTACACCAACCTCCAAAATGACCATTCCCCATGTTAACCACAATGGGGAAATTGTTGTCCGTGAGCAGGTCTTGGTAACCCTCAATAAGAGGCGCCCTGAATCATTCCCTATGTTAACCACATGGGTAATCAATGTCTATGGTACTTCATTAATCTATCGAACCATTTTCATTCTGAAAATGACCATTCGATCTGGACGACCTAGGAACTAGAAAATGCCTATCCGTTAGAAATCTCAGACCACTTTCGAATCACGGAAGATTGCTCATCATGATCATTTTGGTGAAAATGTGCGATCATCAATCAATAACATCAGTGATCCGTCTCAACTTGGGATTCATCTCTTCCTTTTTCGATAATGAAGTCATCTCCATGAGCTCTAGATTGAGTATGCAAACTCTTTCATATTGGACATAATCTTTTACCAAATGTCTGCTTATATATGTCGGTGGAGATATATATGTTGGAGAACCACTTTCTCCTTTCTGGACTTCATCATAGAGAATGTAATTCTTGATCTCAAATGTACTTAGGTCTAGAACATTGTGGTTTCTTTAAGGAAGGCTTCATATAGCTCGATCAATAAAGTGTATCATTCTTGGATTCCTCTTTTGGTTCCTGCTAGTTCACAACATTGTGGCAAGGGTCAAATAGGAACATATCCATGTGGAACTTATTCTGTCATCATGAGATATTTGTCATGGATTGGCAATCATCATCCTGATCTTAAATTAATCATTAAATTACAATATCTGTTATAGAAAATATTCTGCGTTTAGCGTGCATTAGGGTTCTCCACTAAGTTGTTTTCTTCTTGTCTGCATATAGGAGTATCTTTTTTGGTATGCTTCAAAGTATTGAGGTTTCTATTCATATGTTCTTTGTTTAATTTCTCTGGAGAACAATCTTAGCATTCATATGATGTAGAAGCTCAACCCATGGATATTACGGATGATATAATGACTCATGTAGAGGTAATAATACGGTTTCTTGGAACAAGTAATCATCATAGTCTTCTCCCTCCATTTGGGAGAACCTCTAGTTACGGATATTGCAGTAGCATTCCTTATACTTTGTTCTTCATCACAGCTTTCAATTCCTTTGCTTGATTACTTTTAGTGAGTTCATGTCAGGGTGGTAATCTTGTGATTCTCAATACAATGGTTGGTTGTTCGGCTTCTCTTTCTTTCTTTGAATCTTCATGTTCTTCCTCATGTTTTTCTTTAGCTCACGGGGTCCATGGAGTTTCTTATGAATTCCATACCCTAAATTCACTTCTTCCTTTCATCCTTAGGATCATGGATGTGGATGGACAACTGGGTATACTTTAAAACTTCTCTTTGAAGAGACTTCTTCTAAGGTCGAGCGGTATCGCGCCTTTCATGGAAACTACCATGGATATATACTTCATCATCTTTAATGGATCATAGGATTAGCTCCTCTAATCCTTGCTCATGTGAGTGCATGTTTTCTTTGAAATATATGATGAGCTCCCTCCATCTAAGGATTCCAAGCTTTCATATGCATCCTTATTTTCTTGCATGAAGTGTCATAAGTCTTTCCTCGAACATGTGATTGTTGACTTCTTTGCGTCTTTGCTTCTTCTAGGATTTCTTCAAGATTGATTCTGATTTGACCTTATCTTGTAATAGCTTCCCATGATTTGTTTGATGTATTTAATCCTTTCATGTGTATTATCTAACTTACAATATATTGATAGCAATCCTTATCTTATTTGTTCTTCCATGGGTATAGTTCTTCTTGGAACATATTATATTCTAGAGATAGATATACAATATATGTCTAGAGACTATACACCAAGAACATAAGATATGTACAGAACTAAGAAGAGTATTGTTACCTTGTCTTTAGGAAGAAGTTTGTTTCAACTTGCTTAGTCTTTGAGTTCCTTTTCTTGGCGTGCTTGTGTCTCCTTCCTTTTCTTTAGCTTGGGACAATGATTCTTGTGACCATAATTTTGAAGTTGAAGCATTGTATTTATGACATATTTTCTCTTGATTTGGTTTCTTTAAGCCGAAATTCCTCTTGTTCCTAAAATTATTAAATCTTGTTGTGAATGCTTTATCATCATTATTTATTTTTGGGGTTTTTTTTATAATCCTTTATTCTTCTTGGCTGCTTTCAAGTACAAAGTTCTTCAAATGTAGGATACCTTCCCTTGTGTTCATGCTGCGGAAAATGCATTCGATGTCTTGGGAAGACCATTGAGTATATGTTTACCAATTCCTTCTCTGAAATGATCTCTTCAATGGCTTGTAGTTGATCTCTTAGCGAGGAGATCCTCACAAAGAAATGTATGATGTTATGTTGTCATCATCATTCATCTTCATGTCGCGAAAGAGCTCATTCTTCAAACTCATTACTTGTCAATGTTTACATTGAGAAAGAGGTTTGTTAGGGCATCACACATCTTCTTTGATTAGTCAAGATGGGTGATGTAGGGTATCAGAATGGTCTTTATAGAGTCCACTATGATACTCATAGCATTGTAATCTTTGAACTTTTCGCTACAACATTCTATGGTTCTTTCTCTTTTCCTTCTTCAAACTCAGGTTTCACGATCTTTCCTTTCACTTTATCCAACACTTTATTCTTGAAAGGATAGGGTCAATCCTGTCTTCCACACTCACAGTTAGAAGCTCCATCTAACATTTTCTCTGACTTCACATGGAGTAGGTCATGGCTTGGCTTAAGTTAACTTCGATTTGACCAAAACTCATATGATGTCTTGTCTTCTTGAGAGTGCAGTCACATTCACAGCAAGAGCACATTTGTCTATCGAGGGAAGTAGGTCCAATCCTTCATGAGATGCCTCCGAATGGGAGGATTGGGGTTTTACTGCAACTACACTGCTGGTAACCCTAGCGACGGTGCTTTGGTGACTTCTCCTTTTAGAAACCCTAGCGATAGTTCTTCAATGAGCTTAATATCCTTATGGCTATCGTCCTTCCAGTGGTTAGACTGAATGAAGGAGGTATAGACTATAACCTATTAGAGATATAATGGATGTGCTCATTTTACCATCGACAATATCACTATTGTCCACTTAACCATGGGCAGGAAGCCACCCTCAGGAGCACCTTAACCTTGTGAGAGAATCTCAGGAAGAAAACCCTGAGCTAGATAGCCAAACAAAGAGAGGGTAATTAAGCCTTTCCCCAAGGATAGCACACCAGACAAGAGATGATGGAGATAGTCCAAGCCATGTAACAAGAAGTGGTCAAGCCAAAATCTTAATCTTCTGCTTCACAAGCTTCTTGATGACAACTCTCCACTCAAACTTGAGCACAAATTTGGGCAAGCTGCGGTGCACACAAGGTATACTACTGATACGAGAATGCACCTTAAAATGAAGATTGGACTCTTTTGTATTTATACTAATTCAGCCCCAACTTCTGGGCTGACTTGTCATTACAGGTGTCTATTTGCCAGTATATAATATTTCTTCTAATTAGAGCTTCTTCTCTTGTGGGCTAATAACCTATACCAATTATCCTCTTGAGTGGAATTGTCTTCTAGGGTTCCATTAGCCAACTCATTAGGAGTTTCTTCTTGTTTCCCAGAATATTCTATTCTCACGTCGGTTTACCTGTGTAGGTAAATACCTCCCACAACCATAATATTAACAAGGTGAAGGTTCTTCTATGGGAACCACGAGAGAGTTAGAGTACGCCCATAGGGTGGAGCTGTCATCAAAAAAAAAAAAGAAAACATCCCGACCTCAGGCCTTTGGTGATATAGAGGCAAGCACTGAATCCAAGGTGATTCTCGGTAGGGATCTCTTCATGGGAATCGTCGAGAAGAATACCAGTATATCCCACCCTGTGACGAGACATGAGGTGCTTTCGATGACGGTGTTCCCGAACATCCAATGTCCTATTACATGGTGGCAGAAGAAGAACCCCCATTTCCCATAGAGGTTAAAATGGCTCATCAACCATCTGAGCCAGGGAATAAGTTCTTGATCAACAATGAGAATGGCAAATGCATTGGAGTTTTCCTCCCAAAAAAAGGAAGTCCAGAAATACTACAAACTCGGGGACCCCGAAGAGAATCTCAACACAAAATTCATGGTGAAGTTTTATGAGTTCCACGACACCAACAGGTTGATGAATCATGGTGGAGGAGGAAAATAAGTTCACTAATCATAGAAATGGATGGTATGGAACAATCAACCCAAGGGATCCATACATCTATTTGATAGCTCTCATCTACCAATTATATGGAAAAGGAATGATCAAATTTTTCGGAAGCGTGGATGCCTTTGGTGTACAAAGTGGCGATCGTCGGGAGAAACTTCAACTAGGTAGTGATAATCTCAAAACAATTAAGCATGTGTGTACAATAGGCTCAAACACCGAAGGAAGGGGAGGCACTTACTTTCTACATGGCCTCTTACCTTCTCGATGTCGTAGTGTACCAAGGAACATCTTCATTGGCATGAATCTAAGTTGGAATGTTGTGGAGCTTGATCCGTCTACTTCAAATACTATGGAAAGTAGGTAAAAAATTCTTATCACTCATCACAGAATTAGATTGCCTCCACATTCATTTTATTATTTTTAAGAGGAAATGCCCAAGGTTAATGACAACAACCCAAAATATGATATTCGAGGTAGGCCATTGGTATTTATAAAAATGCTCCACCTACATCAGGGTGTTCAAGGCCACTAGAGCACCACATATATTACTAGTTCATGTCCCAGACCGGCTTGTTGTGGGGGAAATATGTTATCGAGACCATCTAGCAGGATATAATGCCACATTGGTCCAAAAAGACAAGAAATGAGATTTCATACCCTACGGTTTCCAAGTGGTGTTTTATCACGGTGAAAGATCTGCTCAGAACCAAAATAGAAGAGTGATCCAACTTGAATTGAGGTTCTTGATAGGGCGATTGCAGCAGAACAACCCTAAGGCCTGGTCCTCAACATGCTTCATGTATCGTCTTGTTGGCCATGTATATATGATAAGTTTGAGGATGAGATTTTCACAGAGTGCACCAAGGACTACGATGAGGTGGTGCAAAGAATAGCCAATCCTAACATGACCAGGTTCAAGGCATGGCGTGAATGGCCCAGTGGGAAGCGATAGAGAAGTCTTCTTAAAGAGCCGTCAAGGCGAGGGAAAAATGAGGCAACACAAACAATAGAGCCTGAAGAGAGGATTACTCTTGATACAAGAGTGCGAAGAATCATCAATCCCGGTTGCAAATGACCCGACGATAGAAATGACGAGGATACCGGCCCGATAACCCAATCGAAAGCTTGGGAGGACCAAGTGACCCAGAGTCGATATATATTGAAGAAACCATCGGGTCAGAAAACTCCAAAGCTCCACCACCACAAGTTAGATCACCAGGGGAAGTTTTATTTCGACCCGAGGAGATAGCGAGGACACCTGGAAGGACAAGTGTACAAAATCCCTTGTTTGATTTAATAACCATCTATGATCATGAGGAGAGTTCAAAGGTGTCCCTAGTCACTCCAGTGAAAATCACAAAGGATGATAAAAGAGCTTGAGAGATCATCCACTAGTCTGATGATCCAAGTCAGAGTCGTTCGTAGAAGGAGCATGAGGTAGAAAGTGCCTTGGACGCTTAGCCACTTAGGGAGCCCCAATGAACAGCTTGAGGGATGAGACAAGATTGAGAAAACAAGAAGAGTAAATTCCAAAACAAGAAATAGACATATCAACAGTCGATTACCAAGAAAGTACCAAACCTGCCCCTGATTCCTCGGTTTTGGCCGGTGCTATCCCTCGATGAGAAACAATCATAGGTCTAGTCTTTAGTACATACAGAAGAGGTTCAGGAAACTAGTCTTGAACAAATATATACATCGCCGAGGAGCCAAAGAAACACTCTTACTTGGGAGAACAACAAATACACCGGACCTATTGGTAGGGTTACCGTGCTCTAAGCAATCACCTACAACCGAAATAGGAAATCCATCATGAAGGGAACCACTAAGAAGAGAAGGATTACATTTGAGCGGTTCAATCCTCATCTACAAGGAGAAATTGGTAACAAGAGCATGCCATGATTTGAGCTTATCAGTGTGGGGATGGTGATCTCATATGCCACCTTGGATAGAGCAAGGATGATGAAGATGAGTTGGCCGTTGTGGTAAAGGATTTGGAGCATTTGCGCCATTTGGAAAAAATACTATAAAGACTCCACATAGGCCATGGTATTTTTTAGAAGTGAATTCCAAGATGTCTACAACAAATTCACAAATGAGCGACACCTTTTCTTGTAGGGATAGCCAACTTCAAAGCTTACTCTTATGGCACTAGAAACCTGTAAATATGTGGAAAGATGGTATGAGAAGGCTCACCAAGAGGTGGAAAAGAAGGGTAGACTACATCAACGTGATTCTAAAGGGATGAGATGCCAAAGAGCATGACATTCGGATGCTAAGGGACAACAACATAGATCGGATAAGGAAAGCGGTCGAATAATGGGTGAAAATGGCCCAAGAACCTGATTGGGAGATTCAAGAGAAATGGAATGATTACCAAAGTTGGTCAAGACCAATGGAGATGAAAAATTACCGGTCTCCAATTGACTCACTCGAGGGACTTTTCGACTTACTCTGCGGTCAAACAACATAGAGAACAAGAATCATCGTGGGATGAGGAGATAGAAAAGGTGGCAAACATGAGATTAGGGGACAAGTACAATAGTTCATGGAGCACCCTATTAAGGCTCTAACAATATTACAATAGTTAAGGGTAAAAATAGTCAGAAATTATGGGGGGCGGTGATGAAGATAAAGGATATTTTTTCGGCCCCAATGGACCAACATAGATTCCCATATGCCAACACATGCAAGGAACTCTTTATCAAATGGCCAGACTATGAGAAGAGTCATCCACTTGATGAAACAATTGATGACTCTTAGAGACAAAGCGATGGAAGTGCCATGTGGTGATGTTTTATTTTACTTAGCTTTCACTTTTGTTAGTTATTTTTAGTTAATGATTTGTTATAAATAAAGGGATTGACCCTTTAGAAAGGGTCGATGGTTTTGGGCAAAGACCCTCATTTTAGGGAATTGGAAAGAACTATTTCAAGAACTACCTTAATTGAGAAGTCTTGTTTAGGACCCGAGGGCAAACTTACATTTTCATCAAAAGGCGTGTGTGATTGGATTTGAGGAGGAATTACTTCTGAATCTGTTTCATGAATGGATGTTGTAGTAGAGTTTATGAATCTATTGATAAGTTAGTTGATTCAATATTTTTATAGTTCTTGTATTTAATGGCGGAAAACAAATCGTTTTGTTAATATTTGATTAGTGATTAGAGCTAAGGAAACTAATTTTTCTTTCCATCATTTATTTGCATGTATGTTTTCTTTTCAATAATTGTATCTCAGTCAATAATTAAAACACCAACAAGTTGATGTATTTGTACTAGGATTGTCACAAGTGTGAAAATCTTTGTCTCCATGCTTGAGCACGAGGGTTATTTGAAGCTCAGTCATCTCTAGTAGTTAAGACTTCCCTTTTACCCAGCTGGTTTATGCACCAACACACATTTTTTTACCAGCCCCACCTAGTAAGAGAAAATAGAAAAAAGAGCACGTTAGCGAAGAAGGAACTTTCATAAGAAGACGTCCTTTCAATCACTACTTAAAGCCCATCAATTATTTGGTTGGATCAACAGATCTGGAGAAACATTCCACTATCAACTACTACAAAGTCTAATTGGGCCTCGGTTGCAGTTTTGGTTCCTATTGAGTTAATTGGCGGTAGAAGGAGGGCTTGATGAATGAATGGCTAATAATATTTCTGATATAATATTTCCGCACAACTTGTAGATTCAAAACAACCCACATCCATGGATAGTCATTCTCAAGACAACCCACATGCAGTACTCTGAAACAAGTAACTCACCTTAAACAGAGGAAGGACATTTATTCCTGAGAAATACCTTATACTCTTCCCCTCGAGGGACTTAGATGAGTTCATAAAATCACAAAATACGACAATTGGAGCACTACCCTTAGCTCTATTACTTCCTCATATAAAACAAGTAAGAAGACCATTCTTCGATACCCCTAACTAGGTTTTTGTTCACACATTAGAATACCTAATATATTTCTCCCTCACCAAAATAGAACATATCTTAATCTAATCCCTGAAACAACAACCAACAACTGCTCCAAGCCCAACGATTTTTCCAACGAAGAAGGGTTTAACTCATAATGCTCAGCTAAAGATTTAGATGACATGGAGGATAACAATAATAATAATGAGATAAGGGAAAACCCCTTAGAGACAAAGTCCTTATGATTTGGTCGGAGATACTCGGCAATCCTAAAACGGTATAACCTTCCCGACACTTGAAAATCACTCCTAAGTTTGACCCTAAAACCTTAGGATTTCTTGAAGACCATATCAAAGAGTTCATACTAGCTATTAGAATGATGAATGTCAACATGAAGATGTAGTATGCAGTATTTTTCCCTTATACCTTTGAAAATTCAGCTTCTACATGGTATTTTAACTTGTTGGTAGGGTCCATAACTAGTTGGACAAAGTTTTGAAAGGATTTTCTAGACAAATTTATAGTAGAAGAGACTACTACAGGAGATTTGATGGCTTAGTTGTTTATGCATACCATGAGTTCAAAGGAGAAGGTTAAATAATTCAATCAATGATTCACCACTATGCTAAATAAATTCCAACCCGAAGCTAAACCCATTAGGACTTGCAATCGAAGAGGTATACACTAATGCTCTCCCACCTTCCATTTCCATGTTTGTAAAGATGTTGCTAAAACAACCTAAATTTGAAGATTTTGAGGAAGCCAAAACAATTGAATTTCAAATGAAGGGATGTAAAGAGGGTCAGGTCTCATTAGTTAAGAATAAATTTCAACCTCTGCTTAGGATATGACTCTTGTTGACCAAACCCCCAAGGAAACAAACATAGAACAAGATAGAAAGGAAGTGGAGACATAGAATACCTACAACGAATGATAAAGAAGTTTTCAAACAAAATCCTTACACGAAAATAAGTGTAGGGGAAGGAAACCAAGGCCAAAGGCCCTATAAACCATTTTTAAAAGAAATCCACCTTTCAAAGAAACAATTGAACCTCCCAACCAACTTAAACATCGACGTGGGAATTATGGCATCTGACTCTTTCTGTACATCATAGGCAAACATTGTAAATGGGTGTCCACAATGGAGTGCATGCAATGAATTTGTTGTGTCGGTTTCTAGATGAGAGGTTCTCTTATTGAACAATCAAACAACTCAACTATGAATATTGTTGATAGCGAACTAAAACAACCCTAGCTGAGATTTTTGAGGAAGCCAAAACAATTGAATTTCAAATGAAGGGATGTAAATAAGGCCAGGTCTCATTAGTTAAAAAGGAAGCTCAACCTCCACCCAGGAGAGGACTCTTGTTGACCAAACCCCCAGGGAAACAAATAGAACAAGGTCCCGAAAAGGGAAGTGGAGACATAGAATACCTACAACGAATGATAAAGAAGTTTTCAAACAAAATCATACACATGAAAATAAGTGTAGGGGAAGGAAACCAAGGCCAAAGGCCCTATAAACCCTTTTTTAAAAGAAATCCACCTTTCAAAGCAATTGAACCTCCCCCAACCAACTTAAACATCGACGTGGGAATTGTGGCATCTGACTCTTTCTGTACCTATCACCAAGCAAAACATTATGAAAGAGATTGTCCACAATGGGTGCATGCAATGAATTTGATGGCCAATCGGTTTCTAGATGAGGTTTCCCTTACCGAACAATCAAGCAACTCAACTATGAATATTGTTGATAGCGAAGAAGTTGACCCACCAGAAGAAACAACCATGTTGTTGTGGGACCCTGACCTATCGATGCCTTCCGATGATCTATTTTAGGTTCAATAACCACTCACAGAGGTCTTGGCTGTGCAAAAACGAAGTAGGGGTCAACCGGTCTCAAATGAACTTACCATTTCCCACACTTCAAGAGGAAAACAAACAATCGATCACCCGAAATAATATTTTGTCTCCCAAAGAAATCCTATAAACATCCATACATGAGAATTGCCCAATCTAAACTACAACATAGTAGAAGATTTAAAAAAATTGAAGGAAAATATATCGGTCGTGGACATGTGTAGAATTCCCCAGCAAAAAGACTTTCTGTTACAAGCTTTGAAGTCAGTAGAAATTCCTATAACAAGCACTGACCAAGGAGAAAATCCATCCCTCACATATCTAAGAAATAAGCCAACTGTAAACGGTTGCTCCGAAGATAAGAAAGGAAATACGTTTTTCCCACCGTTACTCTTGACATTTGAAGTCTTCAACATAAACCTCCATAATTTTTTGGTTGACTCAGGGGCATCCTCTAATGTTATGCCATTATCTATCTACAAGAAATTAAACACGATCCCTCTCAAAAGTGATAATCATGTGATACAATTGGATAGAACCCGTGTGAAAGTTATGGGAGAACTCAAGGATGTCATGATCATAATGGAAACACACCGACCTAGAAGCCCTCAATGAACCCTCTTTGGTAGATTTCCTCATTCTAGGAAACTATTCTCGCGACTCTGAATTCGGTAATTTCTCACCTCTCTCATCTGATGTCCCTCTTACCCAAAAATCCAAAATGACTTTTCAAGAAAATTTACCAAGGACGACAGAATAAATCCTCTTCTGTCAAGAACCTCTGTTGAAAACCACAGAGCAGATAGGAGGGAAGGAGGAAATTGGTAGGCAAGGAGAAGTGAATGTTTTTCTCTCACACATTTGGACCTTTTAGTTTGATGGATCTAAGTCGCAAGAAGGGTCAGTAGCGGGGTGTATCCTCATTTATCCGAAAGGAAAACAAAATATCCTATCCTGCAAACTAGAATTTGAATGTACTAATAACACCGCCGAGTATGAAGCTTTAGTACAAGGGCTAAAGAAATCCATAGACTTAAATGCTAAATAACTAAATGTTTTCGAAGACTCTGAAATCATCGTTAGGCAAGTAAAGAGCACTATACACTACAACTCTCCCCACCCGAGGAATTATCAACAAGAAGTGCACAAACTGATAGAAAATTTTGAAGCCTTCAACATTATAGCGATCCCCAGAACAAAGAACACTCTTGCTGATTCCCTAGCCACTACTGCCTCGAGGCTATCCCCTTTAGAAGACTATGAATCCTCTCGGTTCACTGTGGAGCTACTCTACAAGCCATTTGTGTCCAACAATATTTCTAATTGGAAGGTCTTTGAAGGAGATGAACAGATCATAAAAATTTTAACCAATCAGGAAAATTTTAAAGATATGGCTATTGACGATGAAATATTTCAGGAGAAAATAGTAGAAACTGATCCCCATGTACAAATAGATTAAACAGATCAATCGATTGACAAACCAAGGTTTCACACAATACCGAAAGGGGTAGCCAATTTAGAAAACCTCTTTGACTTAACAAAAATATTTAAAGGGTCAACGAGCACAAAGACAGGTTGTTCCTGTTCCATGTACGAGACTATAAATCTAGGAACCCTGAAGAACCCTAAGAATATAAATCTGAGCAAGACAATATCTAAAGAAGAAAGAAAATACTATCTCAAACTGTTTAGAGAATATCAAGATTTTTTTGCATGGTCCTACCGAGATCTGAAAACTTATGATACTCACATTATCCAACACACAATCCCATGAAAACCCAAAGTAAAACCCTTCCAATAGAAGCTCTGGAGGTACCACCCATCTCTGAAACCCCTCATGTGTCAGGAGTTAAAGAAATTACTAGACGCTAAAATTATCTTTCAGGTTAGACACTCTGCCTGGGTAGAAAA
>SNQJ01S0209967.1:0-16035 GCA_010110895.2 Picea sitchensis
AGGGGGGTTGTCCCTAGTTACTAGTTTGATTTTAAGATTTATATTCTAGGAGTTAGTTTTATTTCGTTATAGGCCAAAGTGGAAAACTAGCCTATGATGACAAGCAGCAATGCAAGTGCAAGTCTAATCTAAATGCAAAGTCATCCCTTTCCCTAAGTCAACTAAAGACTAGTGCCTAAGGTTGGGCAATGGGGTCAACTATGTTTGAGGGTGGTTCAATTACAAAATGTTTACAAATAAATCAAAGTTAAACTACCCCAAACCAAGATTATTAATACTTACAAATGAATATTAGAGATTACAAGTTATTACCAAGATACAATAATGTTCAAAAATACAAGAAGTGTAAGTGTTCAAATTCGCCAAGCATGCCCCAATAGCACTTACTCTATTGGACTGCCTTCACTGGCTACAATCACACAAGCACTCAATAATCAAAAGAAGTAATGCCTCCCCAAGTGGGATACTCAAAACTTCTTCGATTCACACCACAACAATCAACAAATAAGATATTTCAATGATTACCAAAGTATACCCTCAGACATAAGAAATATTCACCAACAAGTTGCACATAAGATAAACAAATAATATTGTCACCAATGATGTGTTTCTATCAATACATCTACCCCAAACATACAAAGGTGATCTATGCAACTAGGTGTTTAGGAGTTTCTTAAAGATTGATAAATTTTATTTCCCTTTCCCCCTAAACTAGATGTGTGCTCCAAGCTTCCTCCTCCCTTGGCCAAATGACTGCCGTTACTCCAAGATAGTAAGATTATGAGGGCCTCACCCTAACTTCCAAGATTCGGCCGGCCGGTGGGGAGTAGATAGAGATCTCAAGAAATGGAGGTCCTGAGCATCTCAGCAATTTCGTGATGAGAATAAACAAAGCTTCCTAAAATGCTAAAAGTTATTAGGACCAGCCCTCGGGTGGGTCTTTAGGTGTGTTGGGTCACTTTTAAACAAGTTTTGAAACTTTCAAAATTTTACTTTTAGCATTATGGCCAGAAAATAGAGTGTGTGTTAAACGAGTGCTTGCAATGTGTAGTTAGATCACCATTAACATGTCAAAGCGTGAGGAAAGTGTTGCACAATGTTATATCATCAACATATCTTCACATGAGAGGAACGTTGCAAGATTTTAGATCATTAACCATGAACCATTCACATGTAAAGGCGGTGGTAGAAGTAAAAGTAAAAGAGATATGGATGCTTAAACCATTAACCAAAGTGTGAGGCTCAAAGAAATTTTACGTGTGAAACACTAAACCCAAAACATGAGATCATATATGTGCAAGACATGGCATAAAGTGAGACTAAGACGTGAGCATTTAGGAGATATACCACATCACATATGTCTATCCATCCCCATAGCATATAGCACAGAAAAACAAGGCGAGGGTGCCAATGTGATTAACAAAATGAGATCTAAGAGTTAACCATCATCCACATGTGTTTGCTAAGCATATGAAAGTAAAAGTGCTTGAGAGATAAAGTACTTAGCAAAATGTGGAAAACTTAAACCATGCATTATCCATGCATATAAGATTCTAAAAGCATTGAGAAATACTTGAGATGAAAGGGATTAAAGCATTTATGTTATCATCTAAGTTACTAAACCATTCATCATGAGAGCAAGAGCATGTGAAAATGAAAGCTTAATGGAAATAAGACTTTAGAAAGATGATCACTATTCAAGATATTCTAACTACTAAGCATGAGATTATCAAAAGTAGATTCGTTTAAGCCAAGGCGATTTTGGGATGATTCCCCAAAGGTGCCGGCAAGTGGGATTAATATTACTATTTATGATTTTATTTTTTAAAGCAAAATGAACAAGACTTGAAAATGAAACACCACTACAATGGCCAACATTGGAAGACTTGCCACCACTTTGGCCATGGAGGGTAGCTTAGAATTACAATAATTGAATGAGATGAAAGCATTGCCACTATGATGTATAGACAAAGAATAAAACTAAGTTAAAGGAAATTAGCAACTAATCTAGGTTAGACTTATTTTTAGGGCCCAAAGGAATGGAAATATGAAATTTAGGAAATGTGAGAGGAAAGGAGAAATGTTACCCAAATGAAGAAGTGTTTGGGAAGCCTCCTAGGGGTTTCTTGGCAGCTTGTATCTTCAAATGTGTCACTAACCTGCAAAAAAACAAAAAAAAACTTCTTTGGAAATCTTTGCAAAACACCAAATATTATTCTGAAATTTTGTTTTTGCAATTTCCGACCTCTAAACCAAATATAAATATATGATTTTTTTGACCTATCTAAAAGGTAGCTAGCTACAGAAAATAAGATGGAATGACAACAATATATCGGATGTAAAGGGTCACAAGGAGTTTCATTGCAAGTGATGGTACATTTGCTCTAAAGTCTCTTTAATGCTTTTATTGAGACAAATCCGCAACTCAAACACAATGTGAATCTATAAGCACGACATGGTATGATGATTAGTATAAGAAATCTTGAACTAATTCATATACGTATCTGTCTGACAATACATACACAGATCATCAACACTAATGTATATTTGACCTACTTCAATAAACTAATTTACCAAAGATACTAGCATATAAAACCACACAATGAAAAATGAACAAAATCACCTCGTGTTTAGTTGACCACAAGACTAATCTTAATAATCAAAGTTCCTCAAAGCCTTTCTTGGCTGCATCCAAAATGTAGAGAGCCTTGTGCAACTAATTGCTCCAAGAATTTCTAGAGAAAATGAGTGAGTGGTAGGTGGCAAGAGCAAGAAGATGTCAAGATTTCGGTAGCATAACATAAGCTCAAAGAATGGTAAGGAAAGGAGTGAGAGGGAGGCTTCTCTCTGTATACCTCTAGAGGTCAAGAGAAGCCTCTCTCACTCTTTGACTTACCATTCTTTGAGCTAGAGCACACATCTCTAAGAGAAGCCCAAGCTAGGGTTTGAGGGAGAGATTGATGAGGTGGAGGGTTAGGATGAGTCTTGGGATGAGGTAAATAGCTAGGAAGGGCGCACTTGTCACTTTAGGAGGGCCCATATACTAAGTTTAGGGTTGGGGTTAGGTTTTGGGTTAGGGGGATGCATCTCCATCAAAGAGGGCGCAAATAGAGAAGAGGGCGTGAGCTTAGGAGAGATGTAGAGTGTGGATTTAGGTTTAGGTTTGGTAATTAGGGTTTTGGTATGTCTAGGGGGCACACCACATGTGTGGAGAGGTCCTTTCAAATTTCAATGCATACATAGAATTAGTTGGTTGGTGGGTGTTTTCCCCTTAGGGCAAGGTTTAGAAGGTTATAGGAGTGAGTAAAGAGGTTGAATTAGAAGTTGTAAAAAGGTTGGGATGGGTTTGGGTAGATTGGAGGGTCTTAACTTGCCACTTTCCACCTTAACACTCACTCACTAACTCAAAATTACAATGATTTTTTGACATTTGACTAATGTCCACTTAGCAATTAAAATTGTTGTTTGCCCTAAGATTGACTCTAATTGGACTAAGACATAGTAAACTTAATTAGGCGGTGAAACTTGGTCTATGGGTGTAAGGGGTGCTATTCCATTTCTTTTGAGCACAAATACCCTATCAAAGGCAAAGATCCAGTTTATTTAGCTCAAAAATAATTAATTAATTAGAGATTATTAGAAATTTAATTAATTAAAAAAAATATCTAGACTCATTCATGAAACTTTCTACAACATCACGGCATGGTCATTTTACAACATTCCTAAACAAAGGTTACCACAAAAATGAGACCATCGGTACTCCCACTTTGGAGGGTATTGCATGTGAGGAGGAAAAACTCAAGGGAAGTCGGCCGGGAGCTTGTGCAGTGCGACCGGCGAAGAATAAAAACCCTCGGTGGGAACTCCCCAATGGGAAACATCCAAGGTACTGCCTGACCCACAACTATGATCCATGCAGACTTATTACATTATCAACCCACGAGGGGTGCTTGAAATTCGTTTACAAAATTTTGTTCTATTAGGGGTGTCGGATGCCCAAGTAGAACCAAAGCTGTCTTCATCAAATTTGCATCTGGAGATGCATCTTCCCGGCACGTGAGTTGACCCAAGTGAATGAAGTCCAACATCACAGCTCCACAGCAGGGTGATGTGATCGATCAACTTCGAGATAATGAGAGCATATGAGAATCCATCACCTACAAAAAAATAGTGCTCACACAATATGAACACCAAAATAACATTAGTATATGTTCATACATGATAAATGAAATCAATACTATAAACAACATTTTACTTAATGAAATATCTAAAGTACAACAATATAATTACAACCTGAAACTATGATAATTACAAAGAAATTTTTTTAAGTACATAATTGAATCTACAACATAAATGAATCTATGATGCATAAACATAAATCTAAATTACATATCAACATTTATAATGAAACAATACAAAGCATCTGAGGGTAGGGTTAGAGATATGTTACAAAGAGTGTCCCTTTGGACATCAAGTTGCTCATCTGAAGAAAATTTTGAGTTGTTGCCCGTTCCTTGGAATATTGATGGGCTCACCATCCAAATTGTTGAGATGAAAAGAATTAGGCCACACTATTTCTCGATCAAATATGGACCAACGCAGAGCATCCAAGATTTTCCATGTTTCCACGGTTTCTCTGCCTTTATCCCAATGATGTATCCCCAATACAGAGTCCCTACACTTTTGGTGACGTAGCCAGCTCTCTTTGCTACTCTACGATTTTTGCAAATTAGATCCATATGCCTTTCCTCACGATTTCATCCAACTCGATAACACGGTTTACCACATTACGAAATGCATCTGACACGTGGAAGAATCCTGGAATTGACCCATAAGTAGGAAGCTAAGATGTCTTGTATAGCTTCAATCCATACACTAACTCAAAATGACTCTTTCCCGTTGTTGCTTTCTTTGTTATTCTGTCTGTCCATAATGCATGTTTGATTTTACTATCCCAAGTTTCTTGCTTTCACCAACTATTTTCTTAACTATGGTCATTAGATTTTTGTTACTTGACTCTGCTTGACCATTTCCTTGGGGATAGTAATCGGAAGAATGTGATAAGATAATACCATACTTGAAACAAAAGATGACATTTACTAGCTGAACAAAAGGCCTTGGCATTGTCTGTTACTATCTTTGATGGAACCCCAAACACAGTTATAATTTTTGTCTTCTGGAAATCCATCCCACAACCTTTTAGGTTGCTGATTTTTGTAGGAATGGCTTCAACCCATTTTGTAAAATGGTCACGGTGTGAGAACCCATGAATACCATTACTTGAATTATCAGATTATTTCGATGAAGTCAAACCCAACTGAAAAGGTGCCTCACTACAATTGGTTGTAAAGGAAGCGGCGCTAACTTTAGTTCTTGTGAAAGGTGACATGAAACACATTTCGAACAAAGTGATGAACATCTGAAAATATTGTGGCCCAATAATATCTGCTCCTAAGGATCTTGTGGGTAGTAGTTTAGCAACAATCCACCCACAAAATCCCCATGGAATTCATCCACTAGTTTCTTTGATTCAGCATCATCCACACACATCCTGGATAACTCCATGCAGGGATTTCTCCATCCTAACCACATCTCTAGTGGAACATACTTAGCAAATTTTTAATCTTAGGGCCCCTTTTCTTGTGTCCTACTAGATGGCTTGGACAAGTTAGATTCTTCAGATAATAGATAATGTCACGTGTACCATTCTACTTGTTCAAGTTTTTGTAGGATTAGGAGGGATGTGTATCATTAATTTGGCAAAACCAAATCCAAAGCCCTTTCATTACTTTACATTGTATCTTGGCAAACCTTGGCCCATAATCCAACTTTGGGTTTGATTTCCAAATCATACTCTTAGTTCTGTAATCTATCTACCCTTGAGCCTAATCCCTTCCACACACATGATAAAACATCCTTGACGGACTAGGAACATAACCAATCACTTTGGAATATCCATTGAAGACTCTGAAATGTTTGAGAGAGATTTGACTAAGGCATAAGCTTGTTTCTCAAACATGGGATACTTGAAGTTACACAGTCTGCAGAGGCCCCCTCTTGAAATAGGCAATAGGTTGTTCCTGGCCTTGGTCATTTTTCTGAAACAGCTTTTACAAGCAATAGATGATAGCCCAGGAAATAGGGAGAAAATCATAAAGTCCTTATCATAATCAGGACTAACAAGGACAGGAGCTTCACATATGGGTCTTAAATACTTTCAAAGCTAAACACTTTCTTCACTCAATTTCAAATTTAACATCCTTCTCAAGTAGCTTATATAAAGGTTTCATAATTTGTTATAGTTAGGAATGAACCTATGGACAAAATTGGTTTGTCCTAAGAAGGTTAATAAGGCCTTTTTGACACAGGAAAGGGTACCTTGCTAATGGCTTCTATTCTTTACGGGTCTAGCTTGACCCCATCCTTTGAAATTATATGGCCCAATAACTTTCCTTCAATAACCCCAAAAACTGACTTAGCAAGATTCAAAGAAATTCCAAACTCTCTACATCACAATCCAAAGAAACTTGCCTAAGGTGGTTAATATGGGTTTTCCCATCCTTAGAAAATGCGTTAAAGTCATATTGATAAATTTCAATCAAATTTCCAATCAACCCCCTAAAGGGGCATAATCCATAGCCCTCTGAAAAGTAGCTCCGACATTTGTTGCAAACCAAATGGCATCCTAAGATATTCAAAGTTCCCCATGGAATTAGTAAAAGTTGTCTTATGCCTATCGCCCATTTAAATTAGATCTGTTTATATCCTGAAAATCCGTCAAACATGGAAATCATTCTTGATCCACAGTACCCTTTGTAGTAAGGTTTCCATCTTGGGAAGGGGTGAGTGGTCTTTTATTGCAAGCCACAATTTCAGATTCCTGAAGTCAATACCAATTCTGATTTTCCATTTTTTCTTTCTAGCAACAACCATATTTGAGGCACCATGAAAGAGTATCTAGTTTGAGCAATAATTCGACCTCCTAGCATTTTTTGTAACTCTTTTTGGACCAAAGGAGCTAACTTGGTTTTTATTTGTCTTAACTTTTGTCTAAGGGTTTAGTTTCTTCCTTAAGGAAGCGATGTCATCTTTGAATCACACCCTCCCTATAGACCTTGAGCTCTGGCATCATGGCAGCCAAAACATCTATATTCCTTTAATAATTTAACAATTTCAACTCTTTCTTCTATAGGGGGTAGTTTTACCTATCTTTACCATCCAAGGTTTTCCATGGTTCCAATGTTTACTTCTATGTGACCACATAATTCTTTCTTTGATCCTTGTTTTTGCTTGTGACCATCTACTTTGTCAAAGTTCCTTTCTAAGGAGACAATTCGCCTAGGGGGTATATTAACCTTATCAACATTTTCGGTATAGTTACACCCTTCATTCATTGTGTTGAGGCCAAAATCAGAAAATTCATGCATATGGGTCAAAATTTTTATAACTTGTTTGTCATCCTCAAAAACATGCCAATGATTTTTGTTATCAAGGCCGAAGGTCACGAAAATCACTTCTCTTGAAATATTTTCATCAATCAAAATATCTCGAAGCTGAAGTGTGGAAGCTGCTACTGTCAATTCATGCGCGTGGGAAGTTGTTTTGTTCTCTAGGAATAGCAATAGGGTTTAAAGCATCCAGGTGTCAATCATATCCAAATTGCATTCCTATAACCTTTTAATCTTTCCAGGACTTGCAAGCGAATTTATTCTTTAATTGTTGGATTACTAAGTTTGAATCTCCCTTGATGCATAGACATTTGATACCCCTATCTTTGCAAAGTTCTAAACCAAGGAGCAAGGCCTCATGCTCAGCCACATTATTGGATTGCTTCAAACTCCAATCTCTATGCAAACTTAGATATTTTACCATTTGGAGCTTGAGAAGAACAATCTAGCACCTTTCCCAGGTCTAGAAAAGCACCATCGAAATGCATACCATGCACTTTATCTAACTCATTATCTTTAACTTTTGTCTTCTAGGGGCAAAATTGAGTTAGATAAAATGGCATATTAGACCTCCTCCTCATAAACCAATTCATCCTCCTCATAAACCAATTCATCAATGGGGACCTTGGGTTTCCATGAACCTTCACAGTATATTTCCATGTTTAGCACGAAGTGCCTCCATACAGGTGGGTGGATTGGCATAAGATAAATCCATTTGTATGTTACCACCCAAATCTGTAGTTGACTTTCTATTAATCAACATTCCCCATAGATCGGGAACATCAATCTTACGTATCCATTTCAATCATAATGCTTGGAAATGCTTTCAAGTATACTTGCAAACCTTTAATTAATCCAAATACTTCTATGGTTTGACTATCCAATACTCAAATGTTATGACTAGTCCTAGGATCCCTCCAAGGTTTAATTGCTCCATTACTTTCTTAGTCATAACATTTTGAGGCTTGCTCACGAGATCTAACATGGGTTGGTAAGACTTTATCATTCCACAAGTGAGGCAGGTGAAAGGCAAGTTCTTGATTAGCTCTATCAAATTCTGCGAATGGCGGTGCATCTGGTAGGCCATGGTGGTTGTTTACGTATAGGTACTTTTAGGAGGCTGGATTCATGGCTTTAGTAATTTTCCTTACGTGAAGGATCTTCATGATTCGACAGCGGTACTAAATCTTTGCATTATTCAACCAACCCCTAAAGTCAATATTTAAATCCACATTGATAGGCTCACTAGACTTTGGAAAAGTTGGAATACCTTGGGAATACTTGTTTGACCTTTATCTTTATTTCATTCCTTTGGTATGTAAAACCTTTATGCCAGCCATTTGACAATTTGTTGGAAGTGGGCTTGGGCCCATACTTTTCCGTTGCTTTATCAACATTTCCACTCATGAAGTTTCCACAACTTCCATGATCATAATCATTCATCCAATCATACATTTCCCCATAGTATCTTCTGCCACACATATTATCACATTTCATTTCCAGAGTCACTATAACAATCTTCAAGAAAAATGGACAAGTGGATTCCTCGAAATTCACCCACCAAGGTCTACAATAAGGTATGAATTGATGTTCTACCAAGTTGGTGGACTCAAAGGGATTAGGTGGCCTTTGATCATGTTGAGGAGGTCTCTGATCATTGTTATAGGAGGGAGGTCTTCTAGGCCATTTTTCATTAGGCCTATGTGGAGGCCTAATCGAAACTGACTTCTTTCCATGGTAATCAATCAATTATGCATTGCATTCATTTGACTAGTGATTGGCTTCCATGCTTAATCTGATTAGCATGATTAGCTTCAATTTGTTTGATCTGATTTGCTTGATTAATTTCCATTTGCTTGATTAATTGGGACAACAATCCATCCCATCACTTGTTGATTCTTGACCCTTTGACTCATTCCTCTTCTCATCATTAACCTTTGAAGAAGAGCCTCTAGTAAAACGGAATAATAGATTTCCTAGCCTCAAGCAAATTATGTTCAACCCTCAAAGCTATTTTATGTCTTGTATCCAAGTTAGAGGATCTTTATCTCTAAGGGGGCATATCTTATTTCACCTTCAAAGGCCTCAATATAATAGAAATTAATGTAGCTGCATCCGTGGGCTTAATGTCTCTATAGAGGCTTTCACCAAGTTATTGAACTTGTGTTAAACTCAACCAGTTTCATTTTTTTCTTTTGGATAGTGGTAAGAGAAACAAGTTGAAATCTATGTTCCTTGTGATCACTTATCTCTTCCTAAATTCATCCAATATTTCCTCAAAGTTGCTAAACTTATCTGGCTGGAAAATGGGTGAACCATTCAAGCATCACCCTCAAGTGGAAGTATACAGAAACAAAGATGTCTTGACATGCTGCGATTACTTATTACAATGCTTACGTACACACATGTTAAAATTGACAATGTGGGACCTGACACTTATAGCATTGTTCCCTTAGAGGTAGGCAACTTATCAATAGCCTTTTAAGGAACTTGGTGAGGGGAACCTTGGATTATTTGCAAAATTCAAAGGTCTTAAAAAACTACCCATGGTTAAGTTAGGATTAGAATGGGATTATTAGCAGTTGGTTGATTATTGTTTTTGGAACAAGTATTGGATATCGGTGAGTGCTTAGTCTCCAAGATGATCAAAGTTGTAGCCTCCTAAGGGAAAGATGATTTATCCTCCTCCTATAAACTGTTGAGGGTTAGGAAAAGGACAAAACAATCCTTAATGCGGAGTCCCTCTAGTAGGATACCTGTTGACAGAATTGTTCAATGGAGTGGCCACTTGAAAACGAATCACACAAAAAGCTAACCAATAAAGGGACTGAGGAATTTAAAGGGACTAAAGTTTTTATTACTTAGTTCTTAAAAATAAAGAATAAAGTTAATCGTTTTAGACCAAGGACCAATGACTTTATCCCATTGTAAGATATTCTTTGTCTATTACACACACTTGCAAGCGTGAGCTAAGTCATGCTCACTAAGTGTGCCCGGGTAACAATGATGTCTAAGTTCCAAGTCCACCTTGTCACCTTGGTGGAACTTCTTCCTTCTAAAACTTACTCCTAGTGAAGCTAAGGGGAGTAGTCCCTAGTTACTAAGTTAATTTTAGAGTTAAGTGTTCTAGGGTTGAGTTTATTTCGTTTATAGCCCAAAGGGAAAACTAGCCTATGATGATAGCGGTGATACAAGTGCAAGTCTAATCTAAATGCAAGTCAGCCCTTTCCCTAAGTCCACCAAGACTAGTGCCTATAAGGTTGGGCAATGGGGTCAACTATGTTTGAGGGTGGTTCAATTACAAAATGTTTACAAATAAATCAAAGTTAAAACTGCCCCAAACCAAGATTATTAATACTTACAAAAGAATAATAAAGATTACAAGTTATTACATTATTAACAAAAGATACAACAATGTATAAAGATACAAGAAGTGTAAGTGTTCAAATTAAGCAAGCATGCCCCAATAGCACTTACTCTATTGGGTGCCTTCTTGCAGCTACAATCACTACAAGCACTCAAGTATCAAAGAAAGTAATGCCTCCCAAAGTGGGATACCAAAACTTCTTCGATTCACACCACACAACAATCAACAAATAAGATATTTCAATGATTACCAAAGTATACCCTCAGACAAAAGAAATATTCACCAATAGGTTGCACATAAGATAAGCAAATAATATTGTCACCAATGATGTGTTCCTATCAATACATCTACCCCAAACATACAAAAGGTGATCTATGCAACTAGGTGTTTAGGTGTTTCTTAAAGATTGATAAATTTTATTTCCCTTTACCCCTAAACTAGATGTGTGCTCCAAACCTCCTCCTCCCTTGGCCAGATGACTTAGGTGCTCAAGATAGTAGGCTATCTTGAGGCCTTACCCTAGCTTCCAAGGTCATTGTGATGAGAGGTGGTCCAGATGGGATCTCCCAAACGAAATCACTGGACGGTACCCCGCCACTTCCCGCTAGGTGTCCCTCAAACCCGTTTTAGATGGTGAGTAGATGAATGGGGAGCCCCCTAAAATGTTGCTAAAGTTATTAGGACCCTCGGGTGGGTCTTTAGGTGTGCTGGGTCAGCTTTTAAACAAGTTTTAGGCTTTCAAAATTTTACTTTTTAGCGTATGGCCGAAAATGAAATTGTGTATGATCGAGTGCTTGCAACGTGTAATCAGATCACCATTAACATGTCAAAAACGTGAGGAAAGTGTTGCACAATGTTATATCATCAACATATCTTCACATGATAGGAACGTTTAGAGATTTTTAGATCGTGCCATGAACCATTCACATGTAATACGTGGCTGAAAGTAAAGTAAAGATATGGATGCTTAAACCATTAACCAAAACGTGAGCTCAAAGAAATTTTACGTGTGAAACACTAAACCCAAAGCATGAGATCATATATGTGCAAGACGTGGCATAAGGTGAGACTAAGATGTGAGCATTTAAGAGATATACCACATCACATATGTCTATCCATCACCATAGCATATAGCTTGAAAAGAAAAAGGAAAGACGTTTTGCCAATGTGATTAACAAAATGAGATCTAAGAGTTAACCATTAACCACATGTGTTTTCTAAGCATATGAAAGTAAAAGTACTTGAGAGATGAAAGTACTTATCAAAATGAAAATGAAACTTAAAACCATGCATTATCACATGCATATAAGATTCTAAAGCAGCGAAATACTTGAGATGAAAAGGATTAAAGCATTTATATTTATCATCTGAGTTACTAAACCATTCATCATGAGAGCAAGAGCATGTGAAAACGAAAGCTTAATGGAAATAAGACTTTAGAAAGATGATCACTATCTAAGATATTCCAACTACTAAGCATGAGATCATCACAAGTAGATTCATTTAAAGCCAAGGCGATATTGGAGATGACTCCCCCAAGGTCTTAGAGCAGAATTGAGATAGCCCACTATTTGTGATTTTATTTTTAAAACAAAATGAACAGAACTTGAAAATGAAACACCACTACAGTGGTCAAGGTGGTGGCAAGCCTTCCAATATTGGCCAAGGAGGGTAGCAAATTACAATAACTGAATGAGATGAAAACAAACTAAACTAACAATATTATAGACAAAGAATAAGCTAAGTTAAGGAAATAGCAAACTAATCTAAGTCAGACTTATTTTTTAGGGCCCAAAATGAATGAGAGAAATGTAATGAGGAAAATTAGAAATGTGAAGGAAAGAGAAGGAGAAATGTTGCAGACAAGAAAGGGTGTTTGGGAAGCCTCCTAGGGGTTTCTTGGCAGCTTGTATCTTCAAATCCGTCACTAAAGCACTAAAAGAACAGCAAACAAAGCTTCTTTGAAATCTTTACTAAAAAACATCAAATATTGTTCTGAGAAATTTTTGTTTTTACACGAGAAATTTCCGATATCCTGAAACTTGATATAAATATGATTTTTTGACCTATCTAAGAGATTGTTAGCTACAGAAAATGAAGTGAATTAACAACAATATATCAGATGTAAAGAAAGTGCAAAGGAGTTTGTGCAAGTGATGGTGAAAGCTGCTCTAAAGTCTCTTCAAACCAAAACCTGTGAAGCAAATATGCACACTAAACACAATGTGAATCTATAGCAACATGGTATGATGATTGGTATAAATGAACGAATTCATAACCCTATCTAATCAAAAATACATAGATCATCAATACTAATGTATATTTGACCTACTTCAATAAACTAATTTACCAAAGATACTAGCATATAAAACCACACAATGAAAATGAACAAAATCACCTAAGTGTTTGGTTGATCATAAGACTAATCTTAATAATCCAAAGGATTCACTCAAAGCTTTTTCTTATTATCCAAAATATGAGAGCCTTGGGCAATTAATTGCTCCAAGAATCTCTAGGGAAAATGAGTGAGTGGAAGGTGACAAGAGCAAGAAGATGGCAAGAATTTGTTAGCATAACAATAGCTCAAAGAATGGTGGGGAAGAGTGGGAGGGCTTCTCTTTATACCTCTAGAGGTCAAGAGAAGAGGCTTGGATCACTTCCAAGTGTCAAGACAAGGTTTAGAGCACACATCTCTAAGAGGGGCCCCAAGCTAGGGTTTGAGAGAGAGATTGATGAGGTGGAGGGTTAGGATGAGTCTTGGGATGAGGGAATAAGCTAGAAAGAGCACTTGTCATTTTAGGAGGGCCCATATGCTAAGTTTAGAGGTTGGGGTTAGGTTTTGGATTAGGGGAGTGCTCACATCTCCATCGAGGAGGGAGACGCAATTTAGGGAGAGGCGTGAGCTTAGGGAGAGATGTGGGTTAGTTTAGGTGTAGGTTTTTTGGTAAGTGGGGTTTTGGTATGTCTAGGGGGGGAGCACCACATGTGTGGAGGGTCCTTTCAAGTTCAATGCATAAAACTAGGAATTAGTTAGTTGGTGGGTCGTTTTCCCCTTAGGGCAAGGTTTAGAGGTTAAGGGAGTGAGTAAGAGGTTGAATTAAGTTGAAAAAAAGGGTTGGGAATGGGTTTGGGTAGGTTAGGAGGGTCTTAACTTGCCACTTTCCACCTTAACACTCACTCACTAACTCAAAATTACAATGATTTTGACATTTGACTATGTCACTTTAGCAATTAAAATTGTTATTTTGCCCTAAACTGACTCTAAGTGGACTAAGACATAGTAAACTTAGTCCCATTTTGAAACTTGGTCTATGGAATTGTAGAGGTGCTATTCCATTTCTTTTGTGCACAAATACCCCTATCAAAACCCAAAGTCCAGTTTACAACATTTAGCTCAAAAATAATTAATTAATTAAATTATTAAAAATTTGAGAATTAATTAAAAAACTATCTAGACTAAATGAAGAATTCCATGAGAACTTTCTACAATGCATGGTCATTTACAACATTCCCTAAACAAAGGTTACCAAAAATTGAGACCATTAGAGCGCCTTTCCCACTTTGGAGGAAATTATTGCATGTGAGGAGGGAAAAACTCAAGGGAAATTGACCGAGGGAGCTTGTGCAATTGACAACTGAGATAAAAACCCTGGAGGTGAAAGGAACTCCCCAATGGAAACATCCCAAGGTACCCGACAGCCTAACTATGATCCATGCGGACTTATTACATTATCAACCCATTAGAGGTGGAAATTCGTTTACAAAATTTTTTGTCTTTGGGGCGTCAGATGCCCAAGTAGAACCAAAGCTGTCTTCATCAAATTTGCATCACCAGATGCATCTTCCTTGACTTAGATGTGTTGACTAAGCTGAATAGAAGGTCAAGCAAACTAAAAACAAGAGTACTTCCGAAGAGGACACACACACAGTGTACGGGACAATCCCCACGCCCACCATCCTCCATTGTTTTCCCACTCAAACCCCATTTTAGATGATGAAGATGGTGGTCCTAAAGGGTACCTAAATAGTCTATTAAGTATAGTATTGATTAGGTAGACTTTAAGGTGATTATTAGAGTGTTTTGAAGATTTTAAGACACTTTAAAGTTGCAATTTAGTGATATAGTGAAAGCTGTTATTGAGTTTTTAAGTGTGTTGCCTTAGGCTTATACAATTCAAGTATATCAACACATGTAAAACAAAAAATGGCTGAAAAGAAGATATAAGAACATCCACATGCACTTAAAGGCTTGCTATGAAAGAAGAAACTACTAGAGCAAGAACAACTTGCCTTCAAAGTGAGCGAAAATTTGGTGTGTGTTTGCCTTATTAATCATTCAATAACATTCAAGCCTAAACAAGTGGCTTTCAATAGTCGATGTAAGCAATGAGAGAATAAACCAATTACTTGTCAAGCACTGAGATGTTAAGCATTTAAGATTTAAACCATGTACATGAGAGAGAAAGAAAATAGAGGTGATTATTAGAGTGTTTTGAAGATTTTAAGACACTTTAAAATTGCAATTTAGTGATATGGCCGAAACTGTTATTAGCTTTTAA
This sequence comes from Picea sitchensis, assembly GCA_010110895.2. Lineage (NCBI taxonomy): Eukaryota > Viridiplantae > Streptophyta > Pinopsida > Pinales > Pinaceae > Picea > Picea sitchensis. The sequence continues at coordinate 15,375 of SNQJ01S0209967.1, forward strand.
GTGTGTTGCTTCAAGCTTATGCAATTCAAGTATATCAACACATGTAAAGCAAATAAAATGGCTGAAAAAGAAAGATATAAGAACATCACATGCACTTAAAGAGCTTGCTATGAAAGAAAAGCACTAGAGCAAGAACAACTTGCCTTCAAGAGATTGAACGAAAATTTAGTGTGTGTTTGCCTTATTAATCATTCAATAACATTCAAGCCTAAGCAAGTGGCTTTCAATAGATGTAAGCAATAAGAGAATAAACCAATTACTTGTCAAGCACTTAGATGTTAAGCATTTAAGATTTAAACCATGTACATGAGAGAGAAAGAAAATAGACTTGAAATTGAACTAAGCAATATGATAGATCTAGTTAGGTTACTTATTATGCCTCCCAATAGGTTTAAGACAATAATTATGTGTTTGATCTAAATCTAAAACAATGATAACATTAAACCATAGATCATCAATCACATCATCAACCACTTAACCTTACCTATTGGGGTATTCCTCTCCCAACTAGGTAGGCAATTAATTAGGTTTTGCTTAGTTAGGTTGATTTCTTTTAATATTTAGAGATTAGGGCAAACAAGTAAAAGATAAAGAGAGAGAGAGAAACTAAGAAAGTAAACTATCAAACAAGCAAGCAACCAAGAGACTACTCTACCCCACG
>SNQJ01S0209968.1:5920-16035 GCA_010110895.2 Picea sitchensis
ACCAAACTGGTAGTCCCACATTCAACCCAGGAATGTACAAAGTGGCCATCAAAGGGACACCAATGTTTTCGAAGAAAGGAAAATCACAAGAATCCCCTTGTGAAGGGGTTTCTTGGTTGGTATCATCAGGAACTTTATCCATGAAGATATTATGCATAGGTTCTCCCCTTGCAGGATCGTTCAAGTCTGTAAAATTCTCACACACTGACTCTAGCAAACTAGTGTTATCGAAATAATCCCTATAAAGAGGCAGCTCCACATTTATAAGAGGAAGATTGAAAAGTCCTCACGACCAGTGGAGTGGGCGGTCTACCACCCTAGGTCAGAGACCCAAAGAAATGACTGGCTAACTCGCTATGGAAAACTAAGGAACACAAAGATCACACGAAATGTTCCTAAAGGAAAATCAAGCAAATGACTAACTAGTTGGAAGAACAGCTACGCCAGCCAACACTATAGAAACTTACCGGTGCAAGTGAAACTCGAACATGAAAGAACCCTCTAGGTATACTATGCAAAGTGTGGCCCAACATCTTCCCTAGGTACCACAGTATACCCCCGCAGTGAACTGTGTAAGTCCCTAAAGTAAAGGAAAATAGGTTTCCAACCCATGAACAACTACCACATGAGTACAATCGACAGTTGAGTGGACTGCAATGAGAAAGGTATCAAGCCCAAAACCCATCAAGGGTATCGAAAGAAAGTGTTCTAGAAGATGACTGAGCACCTTGAACGGATTTGAGACCCATGAAGCTCTGTGGAAAATGTGATCAACGAAATCCCAAGACAATCCCTTAATATTCGTTCCTCCGCTATGATTGGTTCGGCTTTGGAGGGGTTATCTCTGCTACCTTTCCGCATGCGACCTCGTGTTTATCCCCTGTGTTAGAGGGGCGTCCCGGATAGTTTCCACGTTACTGGACTTTTTCACTACCTATAACAGACTCCTATGTTTGTTTTATAGCCTTGAAGAGTTTCCTCTCCAACCTAAATCAAGGTTCTAGCCTAGATTATTTGATGGACCCTACAAACATAAAGTCTAATTACTTTTAATTAAGCGTTCTTTTTAAGGCTTGATTTACTCAAAAGGTGTGGTAGTGCAACTGATGTTTTTAAGACTGTTGCGAAAAAAGAAACTCATAAGAACACTAGCAAAGAAGTATTATCTTTCTTATTTTTCTTTTGAAATTCTTTTAAGATGAGAAGAAAACACAACACTATGCTAATTTCTTTTTGTTTTTTAAGTAACAATGCAAAGCAAATGCCAAGAAAGAAAGAGATCTAACAAACTAAGTTTTGTTTTTTATATATTTTCTTCCGATCAAATCAGAAATAACAAAATATTCTAAAAGAGACTGATGAATACACGATTCATGTCCCCCCGGCCATAAGGGAGAATTTTTGTTTTTTAAATGCAACTCATTTTTCTTAAAATTTCAAGCTAAAAATAAGTTAAAAAAGTAGGAAACACAAGAAATATTTTTAAAAAGACAAGCAAATTGATGTCAAACCCAGGCTAAAGAATGAAATAACAGAGACCAGTACTAGATCAAGAATAACCCTGAGAAGTGTGACTTCTGACAGGGAAGAGGATAACTACCTCTTCTTTTCTCAACACAGGCACACTACTGACACTTCAACAACTTGTGTATGTATGTGGGTTGTCCAAAGGCAGGGTGTGTATGCATGCGTGTAGGCCCACTACAGGCCGTGTACACCTCTGCAACTTCTCAAAAAACATGAAAACCAATAGTCAAGAATAGGCAGGGAGTACTGGTATGGAAGACCAAAATCCCTTAAAGACACAGAAGAGAAACCTATGCTAAGGTTAGATCTAGGCTACAGACTGCTATAACAGAGACCAGGGCTAGATCAAGAAAACCCTAGAGAAGTGTGACTTATGATAGGGAAGAGAATGACTGCCTCTTCTTTTCTCAACATAGGCATGCTACTGACACTTCAACAGCCTGCATATGTATGCAGGTTGTCCAAAGGTAGGGCGCGTATGAACGCGTGCAGGCCCACTACAGGCTGCAGACACCTCTACAACTTCTCAAAAAGTGAAAACCAACAGTCAAGCACAGGAAGGGAGTACTAGTATGGAAGACCATAATCCCTTAAAGACATAGAAGAGAAAGTTATGCTGAGGTCAGACCTAGGCTACAGACTGCTATAACAGAGACTAGGGATAGATCGAGAAAACCCTTGAGAAGTGTGACTTCTGACAGGGAAGAGGATGATTGCCTCTTCTTTTCTCAAAATAGGCACACTACTGACACTTCAACATCCTGTGTATATACACGGTCTGTCCAAAGGCAGGGCGTGTATGCACGTGTGCAGGCCCACTACAAGCTGCGTACACCTCGGTAACTCCTAAAAAAAATGAAAACCAATAGTCCAACACAGGCAGGGAGTACTGGTATGGAAGACCATAATCCCTCAAAGACAAAATCTTATAGAAACTCAAAAAATAGTAAATAAACTGATTCAAAATCACCCAAAAGGAAATATCCCCAAAGACCCTAGAGGCTTCCCCAGTATGGTCACCAATTTTTCTATAGAGGGAAAACCCCCTAAGGACTACACCAGGGTTCTAAAATGTAGGTAGATCTAACCATCTAAAGTCTCCTACTTTTTAACAACAATCCCGACATAACTCCACAATCATACATAGAAAGCAAAATCTAGGGATCTGGTAGGCCTACCTTGAACACCGTGTCCAACGTCGATCCCTTTGCACTCGGTTGTTTCTTGACTGTAGATATCCTCCCAAGGTCAACCTGCATTCACCAAAAGACAAACAAGAAACTACAAGCATGCATTTTATATAAGGATTAATGGATTAGACATCATAATAAAAAATGTAAACAAATCATAAAGATTTAAGACATCATTTGGCGGGATGGAAAAAGTATTTCTTTATATTAATATCACAAAAGTCGCTTACAACATGAGACCATCACTACTCCTTGAACTCGGTATTGGGATCCTCTTCACTATGCACCAATTTCTTCCATGTATTCTTCTCCTCTTTAGTTCTCTCTTGGGAAAAGGCAAGGGATTTGCAAAGGAGGAAGAAGGAATTCTGGCTCAAAACTCACAATGTGGTTGCAAAATATTCGGGCAAAGGGGGAATAATTAAATGGGAAGAGTTTCTTTACTCTCTTGCTTCTATTTTGGAATGGGACCCCAACCCCTTCTTTTATAGGCCAAAAAGGGCTAGGTATTCAGTTGGGTGACCAGATATGGGCAGTCAAACGGTTTAGGAAACTTACCCGAAAGTTTGTATTCTTCTACTGCTTTCTATTTTTCGTGCTTTTATGAGTGTACACGGTTGTAGTGGTTCAACAAGCATGTGTACGTGGGCAGTAGTGGTGTAGGGCATGTACACCTTCAAAAATATGGTTTTTAGAAGAGTTTTTAAGTGATGGCTTGGAAAAGATAGCAAGTAATATGGCCTGATGTCAGGTATGCATGTCTGGTGCAATTTAGGGTTATAACACTTGGTCCTGTAGACTCATATTCATCTGACAAGTTTCCTTCCAGAAGCAAGGGGAACCAGATCCCAAGTCTGGTTCTCGAGGAGGGATTTGTACTCCTCCTATATGGCACATTCCCAAAATGGATTTCCACTAGCCTTTCCATAAGACTGTGGATATGAAGACTGAATCAAGAAAAGATGCATGGAGGGAAATGGTTCAGTGACAATGAGTGCAATAGGAGGCTCCTCGAAATCATATCGAGTCCTCCTAGTATCGATTGGTTCACCAACAAGATCCACTGCATCCTAAATAGTAGTTTGTGCCCACTTGGGCCTCTTCTCTGGCTCTGCATATGTATCTGAATGTCCTAACTCTATATCAGAATCCTCTAAATACTTTGAATCATAACTCTCATCTGAAGAAGAGTCGGCATGTGCATGTTCATCAACTCGTATAGNATGTGTTTCCATGCGGCTGTTGAGGTACATACAAGACACTTTCCTTGAATTGGACACTTCACTCAATGATGAGTCGGTCTGAGGAAATATCAATAAGTCTGTATCCCTTCACATCGTCAGGGTATACAAAAAAAATACACCCAGTTCTCTGTGGATAAAGTACCTTACTCTTTTCAGAGGGAATCCGGGCCCATTCATGTGAACCGAAAATACAAAAGTGGATCACTTCCGGTTTGAGGCCGCACCAAGACTCATAGGGGTTATTATCCTTAATATATCTATGGGGAGATCTGTTTTGGATGTAGGTTGCATAATTAAGTGCTTCGGCCCATATTATTTGTGGTAGTGACTTTTCATGTAGCATGTAATATGCCATCTCTTTTATAGATTTGTTTTCCCGCTCAACGACTCCATTTTGTTGTGGAGTATAGGGAAATGTGTGCTGAAACTGAATCCCTGCCTCATGAAAGATATTTTTGATCTCATGATTTAAATACTCTCCCCCGCTATCAGTTCATAGGACTTTGATTTTCTTTACTAATTGTGTCTCAACCAGGGATTTGAAATCTTTGAGGTGTTGAAATACCTTGGATTTTTTCCTGAGAAAGTAAATCCATGTGAAACATGAGAAATCATCAAAAAAAATGAGAACAAACCTCTATTTTTTGATTGATGGATGCGGAAAAGGACCCATGAGGTCACTATGGATCAGATCTAAAGGAGTGGAATCTATCTGAATCTTTCCTTTGTTGAATTTCTTTTGAGGGTGTTTTCCAAGAACACATCCCTCATAGATTCCTTTGGAGAAATGGATGTCTAGTAGACCATCAACCAATATTTTCTTACTAATTTGTTGCATATATATGAAATTCAAATGTCTGAACCTTTCGTTCCATATCCTAGTACTTTCATTAGCATGGGTAAGTAGTAAAGCAGAATCTGGTTCAATAAATTCAGAAAATGTATACAATCTAGATTGATGATTTAACTCACCGGTAGCAACCTTGGAATTGGTTTTCATGTCATAGATGTCCACTACATTTGGTGTGAATATGACTTTCTTTCCGGTTCTTTAATTCATCATCTGATACATGGAGAGAATATTGACAGAAATTTTGGGAACGTGCAACACATTCTCGAAGCTTTTGTTGGTGAGTTCAATCCTTCCTTTGCCAGTGACCTCGACTGGAGAGTTGTCCCCCATCATAATAGGAAGACCTTTGCATGCATCCAATGAATAATAGACTTATTTTGTGGAAACCATGTGATGTGATTATCCCGAATCTACGATCCAATCATCGGGAAAGGAGTTGATGGCAATCAAGGCATGGCTAGAATTATCTTTCTTGGGATTTTGATCTTCTGGCTTCTTCTTCTTGGTACCCTCGGAGATGAGATATCCAAGGTTGTTTTTTTGAAGTATTTGAGTCATTATATCTATTTTTTTTTGCATGCATGTGGATTCTGGATGGAATCCTTTATGGCAGTATGTGCATTTCTCCCATTTTTTTCCCTTTCCACCTATGGATCCGGAGGCATCGATGAAGGGTTTTGAGTGCCCTTCCTTATTTAGATTTACATGAGATTTCCTTTTGTCTTTATCATTGGATTTATGATATTTATGGCTGCCATATTTCATAGTAAGTGCATGCACCTTTGGGGCTTTGATTTTTCCCATGTTGATGAGATTGGTTTTCTCTTGTGTCATGCATTCGATAAATTTCTCAAGACAAGGAATCTTCCAGGTGGATCCAGAGGTAAATTTGACTGAATGGAATGTGTATATGAACACATATAAGTTAGGGAAAAGTTTGGAGATAATGGTGAGAACCATTTGTTTCTCCTCCTTAGATTTATCAACCCCGCAGGCTTTGAGTTGCGACAGTAAATCCTTGAATTTTATAAAGCAATCTTGGAGATTGTCGAAGATTTTTGAATCCAATGTGAGCAATTCCACCTCAAGCATGTGTCCCCTTATCTCATCATGTTTTCCAAATAAACCTTCCAAGGTGGTCCATGTGTTGGCACAGGGGTAGACCCAGAGTTCAACGCTTCAATAGCACACCAACAAAAACCTAAATACTAGCCCTTTCGGTAACACCTACGAAGCAGATGAAGTCTCACCTGAGGTAGAGGCAGGGGTGGTTGCAGGACTATAGTGTTTGTAACCTTATCTAGGACACAGATATGTGATTGTAACACCTTAATAGAGCACTTATAAGTTATAGTTCATTAGTATTTAACCTTTGTTTACAACGCAGGTAAACCCTAATTATAGAGTAGTGCAGTATTCATCCAGATCTAATATAATCAATATCTAAGCATATCAACATAGATTAGATCTAGAATCTTATTCACATCATTAGGCACTAAGATATCATATTCATCTAAGCATACATAGTTACACTAAGCAGTAATCATATAAATAGTAAAACATTCACAATGCACAAAGAAACCACAACACAGGATATATGTGGTTCACCCCCATCCTGGGGCTACGTCCACCAACTCTTCTTCTCTTTATCATCTTTAGTCAATCGTCTACATGCATAGAGCCATAATATCCTACCATGTAGAGGACAGTAGATCTACGTGCACTCAGCCAGATCCTCCTTCCCCGATCTAGGTTACAACACAAAGCCTTTACACTATCTCTTGTAGTCACTTACACTTAGCCTTGCAAGCCTCACACAGTATGCACAAAGCATGTACAACTATCACTTGCACTTAGCACATCATCACATAGATTTCTATATCATCCTTAGTTGTCTCTTCTTATATTGCCTAGAAATTTATTTATACATTACAAAATGGGCCTAAACATGGGTAAACCCATGGGCCGACATCCCCATACCCGTTACATAAGCCCAAAACCCAAAAATCCCTAAAAAGGGGGCGAGATTCTGCGATCTCTGCTTCGAATTGTTCTCTGTCTTCGACAGCCTGTCGAAGTCCCAAAATAGGTCAAACCTGATCAAGAATCTCCAAAACTTGTTCAAGGGCCAATAGGCCTCCAACACTCACCTATGACTCATCCCGAGTCACTTTGCTTTGGTAAGTTCTGCCTAAAAAGCCTCAAGCTTGGATCGAGCTGCTTCGACCTGTTGTTGCGCCAAGGCTTCCTGCTCAGAGAACTCCTGAAGAACTTCCTTGTTCACAAGTCCTTACAAGCATTTCTCAACTCTAGTGACTACTTTCTCTAGTTCTTCTCCTCGTCATTAAATCTCCTCAAACAGTTGACAAGATACATCCTGGACTAGCTGGAGCCTCTGAGTCACTTCCATGACTTTGCTCTGTATGTCATGGAATTGATTTTGAATAGTGTGTTGTTCCTATGATCTTTTCATTCTTTCAACTGTAGTTAAGAGCTTCAACTGTTCCTGTTCCGTTGCTACTTTCTTATTTGCCTCCTAGAGTTGGGACTCCAGTGTCTTTATTTGATGGTCTTTAGTAAGTCGTTCATAAGTGTGTGCACTGTGATCATTGAGTTTTTTACATTACATGGCGAAGTTCTTGATTGTATCAACTGCGCTCCGGGCAATGGCTTCTCTTTGGTCTCGCACATCCTACAGAGTGCTTGGCATTGCTTGTAGCTCTAGGTATGCTATTCTTTGTTGAAGCTATTGAATGGCTTCAGCGAGCTTCGCTACTTGATTATTTACTGGGTCTTCCTCCTTTTTCTCTAAGCTCGTTGTTGGGGTCTAAATATGTCTAAAAACAACCTTAGTTTAACATTAATTTATCAACCCGAGGATTCATCTTTTATCTCAAGAATATCAGTAAAGTCTATGCAGATAGCTTGTAGAGGCTAAAATCGTGTAGTTAAAGAAAATATGAGTTTATCAACAATCAATTTCCTCAAACATTCATTAAAGATTATAGGATTTGAAATCTAATGTTGTGCAATGGAAAGGAACTAATTAATCTATTGAATTCATTTTAACTAAAAGAGGTAATTGAATCTAAATAAAGACTTGCAAAATTGACTATTATTATGAATCAAATTACTGGAAAGGAAAAGGCAAATTACTCTATCTATGGAAAGAAACAACGACTGTAATCTAATCGAAAGAGACAACAATTGTACTTCTATTGAAAGGAACAACAACTATATCTTAACGGAAAGGAACAACAAATGTAAACTAATTGAAAGAAACAACAATTGCGAATATAAGTAAAAGGAACAGTGCATATGAACTTATGAGGAACTATCACGCATCAAATCTCAGTAATAGAAATTGGAAGTGCAATCATCTAATTCTTAAGGAAATATCTATCTCTTGCAAACGATATAAAATCATCAACACACTTATGCATTCATTTAACTACTATAAAAGAGAATCGAATCACAAAACAAAAATTGAACTGATACAATTACAGGTCGAACATTAGTCTCTTCAGACTGGGCCCTTGGTCCTTAGAAGCACTGTTATTCGAAACAAAGTATGTAGAAATGGTAAAACCACTCAAAGCATTATTGATTTCATAGTTGGTACAACATTTACAAAAACTGCTAACACAGAGCAATTCTAAGTTCTAAGTTCTTGGGTGCAATTCTTTTATATCCCTTCTAGGATCTATTACCCCTTATATATTACAATAATCTGGGTAAATTAAGCTATCCTGAGGATCGAGAGATCCTCCGGATTTCTTTACTATTATAAAGTTACAATATAAGAAACTCAATCATCTTCAAAACTGCCTTGCACCATAAAATCCTCAACCTCCAATAGCTTGCGCATATTCAAGATTTCCTTTGTTATCTTGGGTTTGAAAATATTTAACCAATCCTATAACAAAATCAAACAATTCCAATCGTATTTTAGGATCTATGTAATCTAATTTCAACAATAACGCTAAAGGGTATATTATTCATTTTCTATCCTATTTGCTTCTAATTAACTGAAAAGTCAATCAAGATGATATTATGAAATGTGGGAAAAAGGAAGATATTTATACCTTTTTCATAACCTAACATACCCCCCAGCTTACCTTCTTGCATTTCCTCATGCAATATGAGATATTACATGTAAAGAAATAATGTTGTAAGGTGGAAAGGTTGGTTCACCAGGACTCCTGAATCCATTGCTTCTTTTGAGTTCTCCAAAAGCAACATCCTCCCTTTTCTTGTTAATTTGATAATCCTTTTGGTAACTTTCTGGAGGAAACTAGATGATAGGGGGATTATATCTGCACCCAATCCAAGCAAGTCCTTCCTCTTGGAGCAGTCTAGAATACCTTTCTATTCTGAAGGTAGCTGCAAATAAATTCCTGTACCCAAAGGGTTCCCTACTCCTTACTTCGCTGGAGGATGCATCCCATCTCATTTTAGAAGTAGCAAGAGATTCTTCCTTAAGCTCTCTAAAATTAGTGATACCTAAACGTATAACCTGTATATGGATAGGGGATAAGGAGTCTATGACCCCCCCTCTTTTCATAAAGATTTTATGTTGTATAATGGCTGGAAAGGACTTTGGAGGCTCTCCCATGACCCAAAGATCTAGCCCATTTTCCCTCTTTAGGAAGGTTTTATGAGATTTACCCCATCTGACTTGGTTATGAGTAAATGAAAAAAATGCCAGAAACTATATGTCACCTATGAATGGGCCAGGGTTATATTTCCTTTCTTCTTCCAGAATGAAATTATGAAAGTATAACTCGCACAGAAAGTATTGTACCTTTTCATCATGCTCTCTGAAACATGAAATAAACTCAGGTACAGTGGAAAATGAAATGGGTTTACCTACTCTAATGGCCTTCACTCTCAATAACATATATCGTTCCAGCAAGAATAAAGTGTAATTGGTGGCAGGGGCTCTGCAATTAATAACATCAGAGTAGACATCACAAGTTTCTTTGATTTGCTGCAAATCTTTTTCCAATTGGGTTTGTACCTTTTTTACCTTCCCTTGGAATCTAGTGAGCTCAGCATAGGTCTCACTCTCTGTTGATGTCATGTCCTTTAGTTGTTTAACAATATTTTTATGTTCAACCCTAGTGATCATCTCATCCTTGTGTTCAGCCAATGCTCACTGGGCTCGTGTTATAACCCTAAAATGCACCATACAGGATTACCTGGCATCAGGCCAACTCATGCCTCTTCCTAGCCAAAGCCATGCTGAGTAACTCCTCAAAAAACCACTCAAAACAAGCAACCCGCGCCCTAGCTTCTCAC
>SNQJ01S0209970.1:0-16035 GCA_010110895.2 Picea sitchensis
GGATCAACATGCACCCCATGCTCATCAACAATTTATCCTAGGTACTGGACCTTGTCCATGTCGAAGGAGCATTTTTCTAAATTTGCGTATAGCTTTTTCTATCATAGAGTGTGTAGAACCTGTTGAATATGCTACAAGTGTTCCACCCAATTCTCGTTGTAGATGAGGATGTCATCAAGATATACCAACACAAAATAATTGGTGAAAGGATGCAAGATATCATCCTTCAGCCCCATGAAAGTTGGTTGACATTCATCAAACCAAAGGGTATGACCAACCATTCAAAAAGACCATCTTTGGACTTGAGGGTAGTTTTCCATACATCTGTCTGCTCTATTGGGACTTGATGGTCACCAGACTTCAGATCAATCTTACTGAAGTATTTGGCCCCCTTGAGCTGGTCAAGGAGATCGTCAATTCGAGGAATCGGGTACCGGTTCCTGACTGTGATTTTATTTAGGGCCCGATAATCGGTGTAGAGTCGCCATGTCCCATATTTTTTCTTCACAAGCACGATTGGGCATCCACATGGTGATGAGCTAGGTCGGATGTGCCCCTTTTGGAGAAATTCTTGGATTTGATGCTTTATCTCCTCATTTTATAACAAAGAGTGAATATAGACTGGCCCATTGGGTAGCGATGCACCAGGGGTCAGATCGATTTAATGCTTGACCTGACAATGTAGAGGTATCCCAGTGGGTGAGGAGAAGATGTCCTTGTATCCTTCCATGACCTTATCCACTTGCTTCTGTTGTATGGAGAGATCAACCGAAGAGGCCAAGGATGTGCTTACCATATTTCGTTTACTTTGAGATCGAATCATGAAGAATTCAAACTTCCCGGTCTGAGAGATGACCTTCATGCATTGCCTAACAGATATCAAGGAAATGGAAGTAGGTGGAACTACCTCGGGTATCCTGTACAATTTCCTATTCAATGTAATAATAACAGCATGAGGCCTAGACTCATATACACCATGACGTTTCCATAAATAAGGTTTCAAAAGAACATCTCAAACTTCAAGGGGAGAGAAATCACACAATACCTCATCTTTGAAGGGCTTGATGTCGTAGGACATGTGACATTGTTGGCTGACGGGAGGATCGCTTCCTTGGCGGAGCCCTCTGATGATGTATGGCTGCGGGTGCGGCATTGTCAACAGGGCCAGCCGCTTGATGACCTCTGCTGAGATGAGGTTCTTCTAGATACCGCTGTCAACGAGGAAGTGCAGTGGAGTACCCTTCACCCAAATCTGTGAATGAAAGAGATGCTCTCCTTCCTCTAGCTCATCAGGTTCGTCGGGTTGAATCTCGGTGGTAGAAACGGTGGCACTGGGTTTCGTGTAAATAATCTATCTCCCATTTTTTGGTTTTGACTCTGATTCGGAACCCACATCTGATTTAGAGGCTTTCACCTGCACCATGAATGACTTCTTTGAGCGACAATCAACAGTGTTATGCCAGGGGATCTCATGGAATTCGCACCACTTCCTGATGTATTTCTTTATCTTTCCATTGTCCTTCTTTGTTTGCAGCTTAGACTAGTTGTCTTAAGGCTGCCCATCTTTTCTTTTCCCTTTGTTCCATGGGTTGGGGATGCCCTTTCCCTACTTCTGTTGTGAGGGGTTCCCAGACCCAAACTGCGATGTCTTTGTTTAAGATTCTGCTCAATTTTGACAACATATCGATAGGCCGCACCCAAGGACGAGATGTCCAAAAAATTTATTTATATATGGATGTATCTATGCATACCACCGTGGTACTTGAGCACCAGATGCCGCTCATAATATTTGATACACAACTTGGTGCACAAGGTATGGAAGACATGGTTGAACTCTGGCATTGGTTGGTCTCTTTCCTTCCGCAGTGTGGCCCATCTTGTATACAAGTCGTCATAATTTCCAACATGGTAGTATTCTTCCTTAATAACATCCTTGAAGGAACCCCAAGTGGGTGCAACTGCAAATTATGTGGATCCCTCTATTTCCTTTTGCTCACATAAAGTCCCACCAATATTTGACATGGGGGATGGCCTCGAGGAGCACAAATGTAATCTTTTCTCTATCAGAAAAATTGTGGACATGAAAAAACCCTTCTAGAAGGTTTAACCATTTTCTACGACATCCACATCTATTTGACCTTCAAATATGATAATATCAAAATTGATTTTTACCTTGAATGGGGTGGTGCCTTTGCTTGAGGTAGATGTGTTTCTTTTCGGCAGTTGTCGAATGATTTGTGCAAAGCTATCCATCATTTCGTTCCTCTATCGCTCGATGGATTTCACGAGCAACATTTTGAAAGGATATCGTGTCTCATCGTCTTTATTTTTGCCTTCCATGGAAGGTTTCTTGGCATGTGAGAGTCATTGTCCTCAAGGGAAACAAGTTTGAGACCCAACTCTCTATACCTTGACCTCGTCGGGGACATGCACTAAAAAACGACAATGAGAAGACTGCTCTGATACCACTGATTCAGATTTATGAGCGGAATGAAATGAAAACACAAATTTATAATATTAACATAGCGACATAGTGAATAATAATAGAGATACAATAAAACTTGACTTCCACTAAATAAGAAATATGTTGAAACTGTAAAATGCAGAATGAAACAAGCTTGTTATAATGGTGGCAACTTATATTTGAGAAGAGATGTGACGACTACGCTTGTTACACCAATTTTTTCCTCACTCCATGCATCTTGCCTAGACGACCTTCCATTTCCCTCTCCAAACTTGAATGCCCCTTTTTTGATCACTCCATATCTAAAAAACACATTTTTTTACATATACGCGCCCTATCAGTTATACAACAAGCGTATACATAGGTTGCTCCACTAAAGCTTGCGTACACCGAGTTTGGTGCTAAAAAATTAAAAATTATGTCGGGTTTCCATGCCATGTCACGAGATCCATGATCCTTGACCTTCCATATGCTAGAAACACTATGACTTGAACCTTCAGTTCCATTTGAAGGCTATAAATTGAGTCATATCCAATCCTAAAGAATTCAACATTGAGAGCAAAGAAACTCTGGAGAAATTTCACTTCATATTGAGTCTGCGTCCCTTTGTCCTTGAAACTTTGAACTTCTTGTGATCAACCCCCAAGCTCTTCCTACTTTATGATGGAGAACCCCATTGACTCCCACATATGAGCTTTCATTTGGGAAGGATTGAAGTGGTGGAGGCGCAACTAGAGGGATTTAGTTTCTAGGTTCCGATATGCGTCGTTACAAAAGTTTGTCACCTATGTACTTCCATTGATTACTTTAATGGAAATACTCTTTTCTCGTCCAATTGATATCTTGCAAATATTTGAATTACTTTCCATGGGTGTATTTGTCATGTATGTTAATGGATTATGATAATTTATATGATGACATTATATGTTATCACCACATGCTTGCGTATCTTGGTTGTTGAGGACAATTTGCAGGTATAAAGCTTTGAGTTGCGTGCTCAATGATGGTCTTCTTCGAACATCTGGTTGAGGTAGGTTTATCCTTGTCTTGTTAGTATTTCATTTATATAACATACTTGAGGTTAGAGTTGATTTTTGGGTGTCGTTCCATCTGTTTTGGTTTTCCCCTAGCCATAGAGAAATTTCCTCGTAGTAGAATTGACGACTCCACTGGGGAGATCTCTTTTTTGTGGTATTGAGTGTTTTTATCCTTGATTTGGTCTCTGTTTTCCCATGTTTCCTTGTCACTTGTTGCTTGAAAAAATGTACTTTTCCTTGCATCTAAGTTTCTTGGCTTAACCCTTTCCCTGGCAGTGTTTTGCTTCGTATACACGGTTTTTCCCTTGACATTCGCATACATACGCGAGCTGTCTATGTTTAGGGAGTGTATATACATGTGTGTTCCCTGAGCAGTCGCATACATAATCTCTTAAGTCTTGTTGGATGAGTTTGGTGTTTGTTGGGTAAGTTTTACTGGTTGTTGAGTCTTCCTGGGTCCCTATTATGACTGTTAAGTGTCTATAGAGTGATATGAAGTCTTTTTATTGTTGAATTTTTGAGAGAACTCCTTTCTTGTCATTTTTCTCATTTGTTATCCTTGCATACTGGTCTGAGTAGTTGCTTCTTGGTATCCTGCTTGGATCGTTTCTTTTTGCTTGTAATAGGGCTTGCCTGTGAGGTTGTTATTCAGTCCTTGCATTTTCTTTTCATTATATAAAAAATACAAAACAATTTTCTTATTTTCATTATACTTATGGCATTTTCACTTTTTATTACTTTGCATTGATTTTGACGCATCTGGAAACATTTCCCTTCATTAAAATTGTAGAGATTGCATTGTGAGAATTGAATTTAGAAGCATATCATCTCTTTGAAATTCAAAACTAGTACTTAACAATGTTTTTATATTTGCTTCTTTTTATATGCTGAGTCATAATACCATCAATTTCATGATCACACTTATTGAGTAAGCAAAAGCCATTAAAATTAACTTTGAATAATTAAAATTGATTAGAAACGATTTTATTTTTCAGGGTGCACAAACAAGTATAGGACCTAGGGCCTTGGAATAAGATTTTGTGAGTAAACTTCTCGAAGGCTATAAAACTAAATGTATGTGTCTGACCGGGGAGTGGTGAAACCCATTGTATAATTGGTGTCCTCATGAGGCTCTGCTCACAGCGGAGTTAAGCATGAGGTCGCACGAAGTTGGTTGCAAAGATACCCCTCTAATACCTTCCTAGTGTCAGAGATATTTTTGGGGTTCTATTCGTATCTGGGGATATTGTTAGTGCCTTTACCTTCGTGAGAGGCGGTGCTTTCGATATTTTAGGCTTTGTTACCCTGACCATATGGTGGAATGGACTTGCAACTGCTTGCATGAGCATTGGTTATATCATGGTGAATTTAGTTTATTGACATAGGTAGCCACATAGGTTACTTACAGGGGTTATTCTGTAGGTACCCTGCGTCAGATAAGGTTCAGACAACACACTAAATTTATGGAGGATTTCCTCTTCAGAGGGGTCTGACTGACTGTGCTGTAAATCCTATGAGGGTCCTTATAACTAATTCTGACACCTCCACTCTATTGTTGCGGAGTCTCGAGCCCCTCTTGGGTGAGGCATACCTACTTTAGTTTGGGAGGTCCCTTTTAGCTATTATTATATCCTATTTGTGTGCATTGGCCTTTTGATTTATTTTGGTGTTCTCTCTGATTATTAGTTGGCCTTAGTATTTTGTATTATATCTCGAGTCTTGAGTCACTGTGGAGAAAGACTAGCCTTCTCGTTGATCTCTTCATCTTTTAAAATTACCATCATGTCTTGATCCTTTACCAAATTCACCTCCCAAAAGGCATAGAGTTAATAAGCGTGGTACATATATCTCCACCTCCTAGGATTGTGATCATCCTACCATGAATACTGAGTCAAATATGAACGTCTCGGGAAGCCCTTCGATCCCCATATCCTTGGTGATTAGTGGGATCCCCTCGACTCCCTTATCATTAGTGATGTGGATGTCAGAGGTTCCCTCATCTAGTGTTGCCCAACCCATGAGCTTTGGTCAGCCCATGGGGATGAATCCTTTTGTATTTCCATATGTTATGCCACATCATGATTCTCTGTCAATACCTTCGACCTCTAATCCTTTCTCTTTTGGTATTCCCTACATGATGTCGCACTTCTCATCCTCCATTTCAACAGCTAATACGAATCCTAGTGTTCGGTCTAGGGCCACAACACCTCCTTATGTTCCTTTCTTGTTTTGTGGAGGCCATATTCCCTAAGCAATTCCTACGGTTGGAATCCTCCTTCCTTTGAGCCTAATCCTATCTTCGATGCTCTAGGATGGAGTGCTCAAATTGGTGGTCAGTTTACTTCCTATATTCCACATGTCATTGCCTCTTCCTCCACGCCGATTCCGATGGACACTTTTATTATGGTGACTCCTCCTCTGTCCTTTGGTGTTCCATCCCAAGGGAGTCAATTTCACGATATGGGAAACCCCCAACACAAAGTTCCTTCGTCTGGGGGAAATGTATATAATTTTTATCATGCCTCTTTCGCGGGTATGGTTCCCTTACAACCTTTCACGAGTCAGTTAGGAGGAGGATACTATCTTACCAGACATGGCCATGGTATATACTAGAACCTTGGATGGTCTGCAATCCCTCAACCACAATGTTTCCTAGGAGCATGGGCTCAAATGCCGCAACTCAGACTCCCTTTTCTGGCCACGCTATATATGGCAGACCCATTGAAGTTAATGAATGACTCTATGCATCACGATCTGTCATGGCCCCCAGTCCCCACTAAGCTTCCTTCAGACATTCCAAAATTTAAAGGAAAGACTGGTGAGGACCTGGGTGATCATGTGAGTAATTTTCACGATTCTATTCATTTGAGGCTATTTCAATGCATCCTCACAGGGGTTTCCGCGAAGTGGTACATTGAGCTACCTGGGGGAACCTACAGAACTTCCAATCAGATGGTGTTGTTTTTTCTCAACCACTTCCAATTACCGATTCATTACGATGTCGACCTAGAACTCTTATCGAATTTTCGGCAATATAAAGCCACCCACCTCTCTAATCATATCCAAGAATGGCGTAGATGGAAGAGGTTGATTAAAGCTTACATTCCTCTAGAGTTTTTGTTGGAATGGTTCCTCAAGTCTTTGGTGCCTTATATATCGAAGGATATTTCTACATCCAGAGTGACATCTGAAGAGAAATCCATCTTCAAATCCCAACAGTTGGACCTCATATATACTCAATCTAGGATGCTTTATGGAATTCTCCCTAATGCACCATGGTCAAACTATGATCCTAGACAAAATGTTGGACCTCATGCCGATGGTATTGTAGGTTCAACAAGTTCCAAGACTATAGACCTGATGATGAACTAGTTGAAAGATTTGTCTCTAAGCTATCCTGTAGCATGATAAGTTTCAGCTTCGTCCTCCACCACTGCCCAGTCGGTGGATGTGCGTTCTGTGTAGTCGTCATCAAACCTAAATGATAACCAACAACTAGGAGGGAAAAAGTAGAAAGGACGAGGTAATAATCATAAGGGTGCGAAAAATAATAATAATAAACCCAAGGATGACAATAATAATGTCAAATCGAATAATAATGTTGGTGACGACAAGAAAGAGAAGAGGAAGGTGAATTTTTCGTGTAAAATTTGTAAAGAGGATCACCTTACTCACTTATGCCTCAAAATTAAGGAAGACTCGAGGCTCATCACGCAACAACAACAACCTGCTCTACTGACCAACCCGTTTATGCATAATCAGAATATGACCTCGAGGACATCTAACACTGGAAATGCGTTGAGTGGGTGTCAAAACCCGCTGACACATGAAGGTGGCCATCTATGCGTCAATATAGTCAAGTCTCAGATTTATGTAGCCAGTCGATCTTGTGATTATGGTTCTTCACAGATTGTTTTAGGTCTAGAGCCTCCCCCTTCCTCATAAAGACATTTTTAGATTGATAAGATAGAACCTCCACCCCGTATTCCAAAAGGAGTACTTAAGTTCTCTGCCCACAATCCTAATTCCAGAGCCACCCAAAATTATTGGATTGTCGAAGATTTGGGCCAAACCCCATGCAGGATGTCGACTTTGGAGGTGCTCCAGATGTATCCCTCATAGAGGAACGCCTTACTATATGTGTTAGGAGCTCTAGACCCGTGTGGCTCAAATGTTATCAAGTTTGATGTTATGGACGTGAAGCATCGCTTAACTTACCACGTTGCCTTTCAAATCCATACGGAGTACTATAGTTGATGAAGGTGCTTCTACATTCATGATGTCTCTAGCCTGTTGGAAAGCCATTAGCTCTCCATCCCTGTCTCAATCCATGATCATGTTAATTGCATTGGATGGGTGTTCTTTCAGACTCCATGTTATCCTTCCCACCTTCCTGATCCAGTTGGGCAGAAAGACTGTGGAGATCAAAGTCGAGGTGTTTGATGCACCTCTCGACTATAATTTTTTATTAGGGCGTAATTGGTCTTATGCCATGACAACTATTGTGTTGTCAGTTTTCCATGTTTTATGATTTCCTCGTGAAGGGAAAATCGTGACGATCGACCAATTGTCCTTTGAGAATCCTAGTCCTACTCCATCGATGGGGACTACGGTCCCTGTTATTGATAATTCTTAGTAGGAAATTGAGAATGTTGGTGTCAGTATGTATTCCTCCTTGATGGGTACTTTGATTTCATGGAAAAAATTGCACATATTAATGCCATTTCCAGTGAGTATTCATCGTCGATGAGGTATGTTCCTTTCCATACTTCATATTTCAATGACCCTTGGACCCTACCTTCCCCGAATGTTTCATATGAATGTTAGTCGTACACTAGGATGTCAATTCCATTCCCATCAACAAAATTTGTGTATCAGGCTTTTCTAAATGCTATTGCTGACCCAAATCCTCCCTCCTTGCGGACAGACGAGGTGGATCCAGTTTTAGAGCCCATATGGGTCGCTCAATCATCTTGTTCATATGATTGCCTCGACGATACTTTACCTTCGAATGAAGCCATCTTAGAGGCCATGTCTGATCATGATAGGCCTTGGGACGATATGCACCATCGATCCTATTTTCTCCCGGAGCTTGTTAGGATTGAACAAGATGACTTTAGATCTACCTTGAGTGAGATGGTCGATCATGTTGTGGTTCCATTAGATACAAATGGTATTTATGCCGAAGGAAACATGGATAATATTTCTCCTACCATTGCGATCGACATCTCTCATACCCCTGGTAAAATCGAGAATGTATATATCAGTGTGGATTGTTCGCCTAAAGAAATTCAGATCTACACCGTTCTCTTCAAATAATTTTGAGATGTATTCGCTTGGTCATATGAAGAGATGCCAAGGATCGACCCCAGTATTGTCGAGCATGAAATTAAAACTTATCCAAAGGCTAAACATGTTCGACAACGTCTTAGAGCTATTAATCCTAGGAAGGCCTGACCATTAAGGAAAATGTAGAGAAACTACTCAATGCTGGCTTCATCTACCTGGTTCACTTGACCAAATGGGTGTCCAACCCCATTCCCATAGATAAAAATCAAGGAAATGTCCTCGTATGTATGGATTTTAGGGACCTGAAAAAAGCCTATCCTAAAGATAACTTCCCCACTCCTTTCATTGACCGGATTCTTAACGAGTGTGCGGGAAGTGAAGTCTTTTCCTTCATGGACTAATTTTCAGGTTATAATCAAATTCAGATCAAATCCGAGGATCAACAAAGGACGACATTGATTTTCCCTTGGGGTACCTTTGCGTACCGAAAAATGACTTTTGGTCTTAAAAATGCCTAAGCGACCTTACAACGTTCCATGACCTAGATGATCTTGTTTCTCACTCTCACAAGAGAGTAGATCACCCAACTCACCTTCGATTAGTATTTGAGAGATTTCATTATTATCGCATTTGGTTGAACCCTCACAAGTGCATCTTCTACTTTAGGTCTGGTTATCTTTTAGTATTCATAGTGTCTGAGCATGGGATCATGGTGGATCCTATGAAGGTTGAGGCAATACTTCGGTTTCCTCCCCCACACACCATTCGACAATTTCAAGGTTTAAAGGGGAAGGCCAAATTCCTGTGTCGTTTTATAGTGAACTATGCCAATACAACTAAATGTTTCATGCGTCTTTTGAAGAAGGACACTTCGTTCATATGGGAGGAGTGAGCCTAAGAATCCTTTGATTCTCTTAAGAAATCCTTGGTATCGACGACACTACTAAAGCCCCCATACTACAATAGATAATTTTTGCTTTATATCACTGCGTCTGAAGGGACAATTGGTATGGTACTTGTTCAAGAGGATGATGAGCTCCATGAGCATGTTGTCTACTACCTTAGTCAAAATCTAGTCAGTCCTCAACTCAAATACTCTCATCTAGAGGAGCTAGCCTTGGCTTCCATGCATGCGGTTCAAAGATTACAAAATTATATATTACTCTACAAAACTAATGTGGTTACATATATCAATCCATTTTAATTCTTCCTTACCAGGCGTATCATAGGGGGGAAATACAATAAGTGGATTGTTATTTTTCAAGAATTTGATCTCGATTTTGCTTCAATGAAATCCAAGAAATCGTTAGTTTTTGCAGAACTGATGTCAGACTTCCCTAGATTGGATGAGGATATTTTTCATGATGATTCATTTGCAGATGAAAATATCTTATTTATCTCATCTTCAGACCCCTGATATGGAGATATTTTAATCTACCTTCAAACCTTGAATCTTCCCCAACATCTGTCAAGAGATGATCGACGACGTATACGTCATGAGGCTAAGAACTATCTTATTATCGACAACACTTTGTATCATCGAGGGGTGGATAATATTTTGCGTCGTTGTTGGACTCTCGAGGAAGATGATGTAATTCTTAATGATTGTCACAGTGGGGTGTGTGGTGGTCATTTATATGGGCTTGCGACAACCCAAAATATATTGCGAGCCGATTATTTTTGGCCTTCAATTTTTAAAGATTGCGTCGAAGTGGTTAAGAAGTGTCACGCTTGCCAAGTGTTCACTAGGAAAATGTGCTCGCACCCAACCCCTCTTCACCCAGTCATCACTGCCGATCTCTTCACTCAGTGGGGGGTGGATTTCATGGACTGCAACCTAGCTTCGGCTAGGGCGCACCATCATATTATTGTGCTTGTGGATTATTTTACTAAATGGGCAGAGGCCATGTCTACCATTAAACCCAACGATAATACTGCAACATTTTTTGTATTCGATCCGATTATAGCCCGGTTCAGAATCCCAAAAGGGATTGTCACTCATCATGGTTGTCACTTCCGGAATGCGATGATGTCAGAGTTAGCATTAAAACTGGGGTTTACACACAGTCATTCTTCCCCTTATTATCCCTAGGATAATGGACAAGTAGAGGCTATGAATAAGTCTCTCAAGACCATTTTGTAGAAGACGGTCATCGGGAGTAAATTTGACTGACACATGATGCTTTACACTACACTTTGGGAATACCAAACTACGATAAATACTTCCACTGGTTTCTCTCATTTTCTGTTAGTACATGGTGTGGAGTCGATTCTTCCTATTGAATGCAAAATCCCTTCTCTTAAACTGACAATGAGCTCTTACCCGACACATCCGATCTCGAAAAATTCCTTGCGCACCTAGAGCACCTTAATGAGAAACATCGAGACGCCTTTACGGGTATCGAAGTGAATAAACAATGTGTTAAGGTTCAGTACGATAATTCTATTTGTCCCCTACAGTACACTCAGGGTGACCTAGTTCTCCTTTATGACCAAGCCAAAGAACTATTGGGGGAAGGTAAGTTCAACCCCATGTGGCACGATCCTTATGTCATGTGACTTGTCTTAGATAAAGGAGCCTACGAATTAGAGGATTACAAGGGGAATATGTTGGACGAGCCTAGAAATGGGCTCTACCTTAAAAGGTATTACGCTTGAGCCCGTAAACTCAGGCGTGACCTTTGTATATTAATGTATCTTAGTGTATATACTTATTTATCTTTTCTTTGCGTCATCGACTTTCTTATTGAGTTTTCCCTTGGTTGGCAGATGTCAACAGAATATTCGGTCTACTTAGGATTCGTGGACGGTACCAATCGTCATATGTAGAACATGGATTCCACTACTTGGGTTATCTATTCACCTGAGGGACAACTGGTGTCTTCAGGTGGCGTTTGTCTGGAGCCATCCACACATAACGTGGTTGAGTATAGCGCTGCTATAGAGAAATTACGCAATGCCATTTCACATGGTGTTTGATCTTTAGAAGTTCTCTTGGACTCCCAGTTAATCGTATGTCAGTTGAACAATAGTTACCATGCGAGAGATCCTACTCTACTCCGATGATTCCTACAGGTACGAATTTTGGAACAATATTTTGATTTTCTTACTTATAATCACATTCCTAGAAGTTCTAATCAAGTATCCAATGCATATGCTAATTAGATTTTAGATTGGCAGTTGTCACATAACTAGGTAAGGAAAACACATTCATACATTTAAACATTGTAACATATATAAGTAAAGCCAAATACCAATTTTTCTTTTATATTTCATTCTTTCAAGTCCAAAAACAAATATGGTGTCATAGTACAAAATGGGGCTCACACCCTCAAAATACATATATGGCCGATACATAGCATAACCATGGCATCTATGTCTGTGGTGCCATATGCGTATCATGATAGCACATTATGGTTTTTGCAAGATGTCGGAAGAGTTGTACCCATGCACGGGGTACACCCACCACCTGCCGCTGCATCGCCTCTGGCAGATCCTCCACTTGAACCATAAGAATCCCATCTGTCAAATGATATAGGTTCCCCTACACATTCTGTAGCACTCTCTCTGTATCTCTGCCTACTAGCTCATCTCCTCGACCCCTTCGTCGATGTCATGGGAATCCCTCTGGTCGTCGTGAACCTACATCTACATAAAAAAATAAATTTTGAGTACTTTATACCATACACAAATATTTGCGTTTTTATTTTTCCTTCATCAAAATTGAAAAACATAAAAAAAAAATGAAATATATAAAAAAAACCATTTCTTACCAATATCCCCATAGGCAAATCCTGGTGGCAATGGCATTTCAAGGTCCCCTCTGTAGTCGATCCCTCCATAAGGATAGTTGTAAATGGATATGACTTGACGAAACCCAATCACCTCCTAGCCATCTCATCACGTCGGTCCACCATGACATGGCTGGATCGTGCTGTCTATGTGGAGTAATTTCTACTCTAGGGCTGAAACTTGGAACCCTATCGAAGAAAAAATGACAAAGTATGGATGCAAATATGAAATTCCTCATTTTCCCTTGTTTACAATCCATAAACTGGCTCTCCATGTTGGCCAGTCGTGAGGTACACCAGTCATAAACAATGGGTCTCAAACACTCCACCGCATAGAACATGAGTGGCCTTGATTCCTAGTGCAATGAGGCCAACCCTAATATCCATGTGAGTACAATCACGATGATCTTTAAACTCAAGTTCTTGATCGCTCCGATTGGGATTTGGATCCCTACTTTATCTGTTCCTGTAACACAGTGGGTGGAAATGTACTCCTCTATAGTCATACCACCTCCAGCCCCTTAGGCCTTGAGATTCACCACCTCGCCCCAACGAGACAATCTCGTGATAAAGTATATGTTGTCCACTTAAATCCTCAATGGTTTCCCATCGCGATTGAAGGACTTTGTCTCCGGATCCCAATAGTTTACCAGTAACTAGAACAACCTCACTTGATCCCTCATTCCTTTGAGAGCCCAAAATTTATAAAGGCCGCATCATTTCAAATCTTTTTGGGCCCTTGCATATCTTTCTACTACTGCATCTACCTCCTCATGCTCCCTTTCCCTCCATTCAATAACCATCCTGCAAAGGAAAAGTCACATTTTTGAGTTAATACCTTTAAAAAAATTGTTTGCGGACTTGTACGAGGGATATCCTTATGACAATCATGTATAGGGCCTCATATATGCGGGCATGCTTTTCTTTTCCCGCATACATGTGGTCGTATATGCGACCCGATAAATTGTCACCCACGTATGCCCTAGTTTCTATTTAACGACCCTTAATACTAAAAAAGTGGCCACTAAAACTGAAATTTAAACCATTGAAATTGAAGCGGATGGGATGGGCACTTACTTGGTCCAGACGGTTTTCGATTTCATTGATCGTAGCTCCTAGAATATTCTCTTGAAGATCATGGGAAAAATTTCCTCAAAAGCACTATGTGGGTAAACAATTTAAATGGTATGGTAAAATGTCTTATTTTTACTATTAGTAGAAAATTTTTGCCCACTTTCTATAGTTTTTTCCCTATTTATTTCTATTTTTGACCTTATGGACAAAAAGCGCAGTGGAAAGACTTGGTTTTAAGTGGTTTTGTCCAGGGTTTTTAACAGATTTCCAGTGTCATATTTCCCGTTTGTGCCTCTGCTAGGTATATTCTTTCACCGACATATAGGATAGGTTTTCACTCCTCTTTGCATCATCCTATGACCGTGGCTCATACACCCTATGTGCAAACCCATTTCTTAGTGACACATAACCTTCTCACTGCTACTAGAAGTGTCATTTTTAAGTGGTATAGACTTACCAAACATGGGTACCCTAGTTAGATCATTTTTTTCATTTGGTGCCCATGTAGAAGTTATTCCATATGACCGAGAGTTCCTTATAGTCTCAACATGACTTTGCATTCAAACCCCATTTTCTTACTCAAGATCATTTTGACCATTACCTATGGGACTCCCCCAATTCTTGGTTAAGCTCTTTTCTGACTCCCGAAAAAATGAAAAAGATTACCAAGTGAACTTGTTTCTTTCACACTCATTAAATAGTTTTGAAAGGATGTCTATTTGGTATAAGTTTAACCATTTTCCAGACTAAGTAGACTACTTACGAAAAATGAATACTCTAGTCACCATTGGCTAGAAGAGTTTTCTTGGGTATTATTTTATACTTTTTTGGGCCTAGGAGACTAACATCTACGAAAAATGACATCTTTGAGTTAAGTTGTAATTGCATTCCATCATATTGTTTGCATTATTGAGCTTATTTTTGACTCTCGCTTTCTCGTTATATGCCTCTTGTCTCAACAATTCTCATCACCAGCCAAGCAGTGCCTTTGATATATCCTTTGTAACTTGAAACCCTTTACCCGTAGAGGAAACATCCTCCCGAGTGTTCAGGCCCCACATGCACTTCCTTTCATTGAGAATAGGTATGTTACACTGCTTGGAACTAGTTGCTTACTCACAACACTCGTTTCCTCTCTTGTATCATAACATTTCTTTGTCTATGAAAAAACAAAAAAGAGTGGCAGGAAAATAATGTTATCCCCTATCGGGAGTAGTCGTGTTGCCTTTGAACAAAGCACAAACTCTTGAGTCCATTTTCATCCAAGGTTTGGGTATAGCATGACCTTAGGAAGCTGAAATTGTTACTTAGAGTTTAGTCCTCCGATTGGTTATTCTTTCAGTCCCTATGGAGAGTTTGTTGATGCCTCTTGTGTTGCAAAATTTTATCAAGGATCATTATCATGTGTATGTTGCTTGAGTTATCCATACGTCTCATGCTCTTGTGCAAAGGAATTTTAAAGCATGTGTCGACCATTCCTTAGAACTCTTGACTTTGCATGTCAACCATACCCTCAATATATCTTAGAATCACATGAAGATGTTGTCCTACCTTGCTCCCTGAGACTACTTTCATCATTAGTAGGTAACCTTGAACCTAACATATGACATCTCCTCATTGGTCATTGACTGGGGGGTTTCCCTTGTGTTCAACAGTAAGAAATATATTCACACATTGGGATTCGTGCAATGTCTTGGATCCCATTAGCCCTATTGCTAGTTTCCTCACCTTTGTCGACAATTTTCCTTATTGGATACTATTCATAGGGTCTCTTTTGTGCACTACTTGAATCTAGTGCATGCAAGATACACACATGGTTGTTGGTTCGTGAACATCCTATTCATCCGAGCTCCTCCTAATCATTAAGCTATTGCTTTGTACCTCATGTTGGATGATGAGAGATTCCTTAATTCTCTCCTTTTAGCGGGTATCCTTCCATCGACTTCAACTCATCTATTTTGGAAACGAGACCTAGAGTCCTATGCATACCTAGAGTCTTGCAGTCATCAGTGGCAAGTTCTCCCGCCATAAAAAATTGGGAATATATCAATGTCTCCTAATCGATGGATTCTTCAAGTGTTCGACCTCAACACCCTTATTCACACTTGTTGAATGTACTTGGTGCCTTGACACCTACTTTCATTATCGGTGGGTTGTCTCACATTTTTTAATGATATACCTTAATAACTGGTAATCAAATGAAGTCTCATTGTGTTCGACCTCAACTCCTCTATTCACATGATGTAGACTTGCACCTTCGACGAATAGTATAGAAGACTTCCAGCTTACAGTAGCAACGTCCCATATCTGATGTTGTCTTTCATTGGACCAGTTCCTATGTGACTTTAACGATCATGGAAGATTATATTGTACTTCATTG
>SNQJ01S0209973.1:0-16035 GCA_010110895.2 Picea sitchensis
CAAATCAATCAGATCACGTTGATCACTTACGGGCTATTTTTCTTCGATGTCGGTTTTACCGTATCCGCTTGAACCCCCATAAGTGTATTTTCGCTGTCAAATCCGGTCGACTCCTTGGTTTTATTGTCTCCAAAGACGAGATTTGGGTGGATCCTTTAAATATTAAGGCTATTCTGGCCTTACCTCCACCTACCAATTTGACCCAACTCCAAAGTTTGCAAGGAAAAACAAACTTCCTTCGCCGTTTCGTTTGTAACTATGCTGAGATAACTAAGGGATTCATGCGATTGTTGCAGAAAAACACCCCTTTCATTTGGGATGACATCGCTCAATGATCGTTTGATGCTCTCAAACATGCCTTGACCCACGCACCTTTGTTGCATCCTCCAGACTATACAAAGGACTACATCCTTTCCTTAGTTGCCTCTACTTCCACCATTGCAATGGTGTTAGTTCAGGAGGACCCCAACGGTTACGAACATGTGATCTATTACCTAAGAAAGAGTCTATATGGACCTGAACTTCGATATTCACATGTAGAGAAACTGCTCTGGCAGCCTTCATCGCTGTCCAGAGGTTTCACCATTAAATCCTACTACGCACCACCATTGTGATTGCAGACTCAAACCCCATGTACCACGTCTTGACACGTCAAGTGCTCGGGGGAAAATATTCTAAATGGATCGTCATCCTTCAGGAATTTGATATCGAATTTACGAAGTCCAAAGCCAAAAAGTTCCTGGTGTTTGTGGAACTTATCTGCGATCTCCCCCATGCTGATGAAGATATCGAACCTAGAGATTCTCTCCCTGATGAAACTCTTTTCCTTATCGGCACCTCTGATCCTTGGTATGGAGACATCCTCCTTTACCTCCAAACCCAACACTTTCAGCCTAACACTTTCCATGGAGAGCGTCGACATATTCGCCACCATTCTCGTCGTTATCTTATCGTTGGAAACACCTTGTATCACCGTGTCATTATTATTCGCCACCATTTTCGTTGTTATCTTATCGTTGGAAACACCTTGTATCACCGTGGTATAGACACTATCCTTTGATGATGTCTGATTCATGCAGAGGTTGAACGTGTTCTAAACGATTGTTCTGGAGCCTGGCGGTTATTAACTCCCAAAAATGAAACCGTCCTTTCGACCGAGTTTTGGTGGATATCATAGCTTTATGTAGTATCTTCAAGTTCCTTTGAGTTTTGCCAAGGTGAGGAAATTTTTGGTTTTGGTGTCTCAGAAAATAATTGACCCATAAAAAGTCTTTTCTTCAAAAAATTGGGAATTTTTACCTTCCACAGCCAACGTGTTTGCAAAGATTCATTGTTATTGTGGAAAGCGATAGCTTTCAACAGCCAAGGACGTCGTTTCATCAGTTAAAGCGTTGTGGAAAGTGACAAAGCGCGAAAGGTTTGACAGACATTTCACACGTGGCGCGCTGTGGAAAGTACCTACTCCTATGGCTAAGGAACATTTTCAAGTGACGTGGCATGCGCCGTTCACTTCCGCGGCTAAGGTGAGTTTCCTATCAGACGGTGCGCTGTGGAAAGTACTCACTTCCGCAGCTAACAGGGATTTTCAAGGAGTCGCGTGCTGGTGAAAGCAGCAAGCGAGCGTGATGGCAGAGGTGTTCTCCAAGCACCATAGCTGCATGAAGCGGGAATCACGTGCTCATTATCCACGCATGCACGAAATGATGAGGTGATCACCCCCACGTCAAAACAAGATCCGAGAGATGCGCTGGTGGAAGCGGGCAATCATAGAAGATCAAGCTTGTGTACCAGGATATGACGGTAATTCAAAATCTTTCCAGAACCCACACGCAACTATCATCACACCCGAAAATGGCAAGTTTTCATTCGGCAACGCAGGTACAGATGAGGAGGTTCAGAGGACCGGACACCATCAAATCAGGTAGAATCGGCATATCACAGGTTGTTTCCAAAATACACCCAAGGTTTTCATTTGACCCAGCACAGAGTCGAAGCCGAAACTGCTTTCAGCAGCGCAGAACAAGGGTTTGACTAAAGAGGTTACAGGAATTATAGTGGTCAAGTGCCTGAACTGCAGAATGGTGAAAAAACGCGGTGGCCTTTTGTTTAAACGAGAACTCAACAATCTATCCCTTCTGGAATCATATCCTGAGGTTCAGAGACATTTTTTCAAACGCGGGTTGCATGGAATTTGTAAAGGTTGCAAATTGCGTCATCAAGCCACAGCTGAAGCCTTCGCAAAGACATATCATTTGATGGAAACAGAGCTTTCTCGGGTGGGTTCTGTGGAAATCAAGGTGGATGAGAAGCTTATCGCAACAGCTACAGGGTTACTGATGACTGGTCAAAGATGCATTTTAAAACCACGGCTCCAAAAATCAGGATTTCAAGTTCTATTTGAAATATGGATATAAGCACAAAGCCTGGAGTAAAGGTATGCCCGTTTCATACCTGGATGAAGAGTGGTAGAATATTTATTCAAAGGCATTTAGTTATATATTACATCAGAAGGAAGATACGATAAGTTGATGATGTATCATTTTAAACTGATGGATCATTTTACATGCAAGACTCCTATCAATTTGCCCTACTTTTCATATCACAGTTTGTCTAAAGTCCGCAAGAGAATTAGAGCCCAACCTTTAATCTTGAAAGCCGCCCTATGTCACCTAGGACTCATAAAACTCATCATTCTACAAGAATTGAAGCAACAGGGAGAAGTTAAACACTTCCATTCTCGAAGGTTTTGAAACTCGCAATCAAACTCCAAATGAAATGATATGTGATCAAAGGAAGAAAGCCTCCTCGCATCACAAGTAAGAAGAAAGAAGGGCCACTGCTACCTTCGAGGACAGGTATCGGGTGAAGTCCATAGTTGGAAAAGGAAGTTAATTTCGAAAGTGCACTACGAGCGCCCATACGCCAGGATTTGGGACATCCTACACAACAAAGTATAGGGAAAAATATCTTAAATTTTCCATATACTCGACCCTGGACCAACATAAAGACCAAGCCTCACATCAAGCGGTTCTGAAAGTAATCATCTAATGTGCTCAACTATGAAACAAGAAAGCATACAGAGTGTGGAGAATCATCAACAAACTCCTGTGATCAAATAGTAAAGCCCAGAATCAAACACTAAGAGGTAATTGTCAACAGGAAGTTCTGAGCCAGTAATTAAGGACAGAGAAACATTAACTCCATAACTTTGCAAAAACAAATGCGCCGCTTGAAAGGCTGGCCAAGATAATTAAAGAGAAAAGAGGAAGAAAAAAGCTCATTAACAACTGCAGAAGATTAAGATTGCTTGCCCGGACACCTCAAGAAGCTTAATCAGGGATGATGAAACAAAAGTCAAACAAAGGGTTCCATCCACCGACAGCTTTTTGCTCGTGTGGTAATAATATGCAAGCAAGGTGAGAATTCAGATATTAATTGATCTTGGTTTGAAGTACCTTTGAAGGCTAAAGCTCTTTTGTAAATTCCTATCGGACTTTCAAAGAGCTTAAAGTTATTATTTTCATTATTTCATAGTCGCTGAAAGCCATAGCTTTCTACCAACTAATCCCATGAGTTTCCAAACTGGCTATACCATAAAGTCAAGGCAAGATTTTAGGACGAAATCGCAACAGTTTATTCCCAACTTGTTTTGAAGATATGCCAACGTATCAATGAACCATTAAATTGCATGCAAAGAGTTCAACCTCATGGATTCGAGAATTTGATACGCTTTCAAAACCATATCCCAGTCACTTCAGCCATAAATATTGTAGAAATGGAACAAATATGCACAGTGTCATGCATACTACTCACATCATCGCAGATGCTGGAAGTTGGAGGAAGCAAATGGATTTTTGTATGCTGAAGACAACTCGAACACTACCGCTATTGAAGACTTTAATTCATAGCGTTGTTTAAGTAGAATAGAACTGTTTTTTATTAAAAGACAGATCCATGTTTTTAGGATGTGTGTAACCAATTGTAAAGGCTTTAAATGCCTGTTTTGATATCAAATAATGGTTTGATTTTGGATAGAGTAATTGGCTATTGTACTCAGACCTTTTATGTTACTGCTGCACACGTTCCTTTCAATTTTGATTGTCGGCTTTCCATCTTTCTTCTACATTATTATCCGTGTTGTCGCTTTGAATGGTTGTTATCACATTGTTTAGCTCATAGCCCGATAATAAGTCTTTTGATTGTCTCTAGACCCTACATTGTACTGGTTAAGTTACAATCTTTTCTTCACCCACTTTGTAAAGCTATTCACGATTAATCAATCTTTGAGAGCAATCACATTTGTTTATCATCTTCATGTTTGAATGCTATAAGATATATTGAGTTTTCCCATTGATCCACACTCACAAAATACAAAAACATTATTTTCTTAAGTTACCAAGAATCCTTAGGGTTGTAGGCTAAGGGGTTTCTTGGAGTGATAATAAATTAGCCAAGTTGTCTAGAGAGGAGATCAAGCTCAACTTCCTTGGGAGACGCCATAGATCCAACTTTGATGATAAACAAAGCCCGACATCACTCGTTGTACATTTTCTACTTCTTCCAAGACTCCATTGACTAAGTGGTTCCTAAAAGAGTTCACACCAGTGAAAACCTGCATGCCCATTGACATCGGGCTTTATGATCCAAAAATCATCAAGAAGGGTAAAGCATTTCTGTACGTATTAAAATTCCTGGACTGCGAACAGCATTGATTCATTCACATTGGATCTATATTTCTGTATCCTAAAAAGTCTTTTTGAAACCTCGCTGAAATTCAGTAACCAAAGAAATAAAAAGTCCACCTCAAGCTACCAGGGTAGAAGAACCATCTTTTTCATTCCAATATCACTGATTCTGCCTTTGAGATTGAAATTTCATCTCATCCGAAAGAACATTCCTCTCCATCTTCTTTCAATTCATCGCCTAGCAAACCTTCAAAAAACATTCTGCACACTTATACAAATATTCCTGTCCTTGAGGAAATTATCCAAGACTCATCCCTCGCTGGGTGAAGAAAACCTACTTTCATTGTCAACCGGGCTTTATATACCTCTATTCCTCAACTTCAAACTCGGCTGCTCAGAGGGAGTGAGACATTCATTCATTTCCAACTTTGGTAATTTATCTCTTCCATCATCCCCTCCGAAGCTACTCCGTCTCTCCATTGTCTCCCTATGCTTTCTCCCTCATCCTCATCCATCATCAAGAATGTCATGTCTGGTCCAGCTCCTTTGACCAGAATGGAAAAAATCTTGGCAAACAAATATGCCCCACTCTTTGTCTACAAATCCCTTTATCCGCCATGACAACGGGTGATTACCAGAAATACATGCCAATTCACAGGAGCAGGGGAGTACACAGATGAAGAACACATTGAGGCATTTTACTTATGCAGTAAAACATAAATATCTCGGGGAGGGAGGATGTCTCGACAGATTCTTCAACGAGTCCGGATGGTCAAGCTCTAAATGGTTCATGATAGTTACCAATTCTATCACGTAGAATTGAACAACTGGATGCAGAATTCCTGAA
Organism: Picea sitchensis; assembly: GCA_010110895.2. Taxonomy (NCBI): domain Eukaryota; kingdom Viridiplantae; phylum Streptophyta; class Pinopsida; order Pinales; family Pinaceae; genus Picea; species Picea sitchensis. The sequence goes on from SNQJ01S0209973.1 coordinate 5,533, forward strand.
GCATTGGGGAGAGAGAAGAGACCAGTAATACATTACTAATTTGGAAATCAAGAGGCAGATGGTGAATCGGGCTTCGACTTCATTAAAGATCAAGAAGATGTTTGCAAGTCCCGACAACAGAGATCAAACCAAGTGATGCATCATCAAAAATCACGCCTTCAGGGTCCTTTGATTCAGATTTTTGTATTATCCTTAGAGAAAGATGGTCAACCACACTCGCTTTAATGCAAGATGCTTCTTTGAAGTTGAATTCCAACATCACGTTCTCTCGTAAGCTTAAAGGAGGGTCGAAAAGAAGAAATCTGTCAATTTAATTTCCTCTTCTTCTAATACCAATGGAGAAAATGCATAAATGTTGGACAGCCTAACATCAGAAATGTCAGTGCCTAAAAGTCCAAAACCACCACCAAAAAGCAAGAGTCAAATACTTTCACTGAAATCCAAATGCCTTCCCATAGCGAAACAATCCACAAACTCGATTCTCGCGAAAGAGATAGGAATGAAGATCAAAGGACAGTACCTCTTCGTAATGTAGTAATGATGAAGGAAATGACGAAGGTCAAGATGATGGTGAAGGCGACATTCATTGTGTTGGAGATGACACAGGGACATCTTATCTCACACAAAAATATTATGAACAATCGTTAATGACTCAAGAAGGTATGATGATCTCTTCGGTGATGGTATCTTTACAGCATAGGATAAGAATAGATACAACCTTCAATCTAAGTCTAAGACTAATCAAGCAGATGCATCAGCTTCTCCTGCAGAGACTGCTGCCCTTGTTAAACAAAAGGATCATACATCAGAAGATCATCCTGTAAAGTCTTCAAAGGAGAAAGCATCAGCTCCTCCTAAGAAGATTATCGTCCCTCGTCACTAACAACCCGTAGAGTCGTCCTCCATCGAACAACAAGAATAATCTAAGCCCTTCCAACAGATAAAGATTTCGATAAACCGGCCATAAGACTCCCCTCATTCCTTTAATTCTCGAAAATAAGACTCCTATTTCAATGAAAACAATTGTAATGGACATTAAGCAGGAGCGATATACCTCCAAAATCCGGATGTCTTTTATCGAGATCATGGATTTATTATAATAGGTGGCACTTCGTGATGGATCTTTCCTATGCGACTATCCCCATTTTCAGAGGGGTGAACGTAAGACTTTACAGGGAGTCTCAATCAGCATATGTGATCAGTGATGAGAAGAACCCATCAAATCATCCTATTTATACAGTAGACACGGATATGGGATCTTGCATCTTGAAATTTGATGAGATCAGTCATTCCATTACTGCTGCTAAGAAACCATCGATCGTGAATTTCACGCCTCACCCCACGTAGATAGTAGAGGATGATCTCTGACCATGCTTTTGACTCGGCAAGCTTGCACCAAAGAGTCATCCGATGTGAATAGTATTCATTTTCCTCAAAGAAAATCCTCTCACCGGCCTTTTCCAAACTTTGACTTTGGCAGACAAATAATATCGTCAATATGAAAGCATTACTTTTTAGGATGAACGAACAAACGTAGAAGGGTATTAGAAAATTGCGGTGTGTTCTAAGGACGCAGACGGATCATCCAAGAAGTTAATAAGTCTTTTCTGCCAAGCATGTATATCGAAGCATACCCGATGAAGTCTTAAAGCTAATTAAAGTTTTGCGATTTCAAATCACATTTGTGCCTCTCGAGCCATGAATACCTTGGTCGATTCATCGGTCAGTCAATGGATGTGCATTCATTCCTCCTTTGCCTCACAAATTATCTTACGAAATTCAAGTTAGACATAGGCCTTCTTCCTGACAATGTGAAATTTGGAAAGTTTTTGAGGATGACGTCGAACTCACCCGATTCCTCGCAGTTGATTGATGAGTTCGCAGAGTTGCATATTTCGACTGTGAGAACGAATACAGATGATGAGAGGTTGAACAAACAAAGCTCAAGAGAAAATTGCAGCTCACTTAGATAGTTCATTGTCCACAAATAGAATTCCTAAAGGCTTGGTCCCTTTTGAGAGGCTCTTCGACAACAACGATGTGACTGTCAAATTACAAACTGCAGAAAAAAGAATCAGATAAGTTTAAATATGACGGGCTGAACAAGACCCCAGACATGCCAACTTGGCCTCCCATTTGTCCGACAAACAAAAGGATGATTACGGTAAATTGTTGAAGGAATTTTCAGACATCTTTGCTTGGCAATATGATGATCTGAAAACCTTCGGCACGGCGATTCAACACAAAAATTCCTTGAATAAAGATACTAAACCATCTGGCCAAAAGCCGGAGATCATTCAATCCTCTCTCACGGCGATGGAGAAAGAAATTAGAACCGGACGTCAGATCATCATCCCTCCTCGTGCATTCGGGAGTGGATTGCTAATCTTGTGCCAATCAGGAAGAAGAACAGAGAGATCAGACTCTGCGCTGACTTCAGAAATATGAACAAATGTTCCAGAAAAGAAAATTACCCCACTTCTAAGATGGAGCATATGCTGCAAAGGGTTTCAGGATCGAAGGTAATGTCCTTGATCGATGGATTCTCCGTGTACAATCAAATTGCTGTCCACCCGAAGACAAAGAAAAAAATTTCTTTACCACTCCATGGGGCATCGCCCATGCACGTAAAAGATGCCCTTCGCCCGATGAATGCAGGGAGATATTCCAAAGAGAAATGGACACGGCTTTACCTGGCAGAAAGATAGTTATTCCGATTTATCTCTCGACGATATCAATTGCCTTTCAAGCAGCCACCTAACTTCCATCTGGCAAAGATTTGAGGAGGAGATTTTTCTCGAAGTGTCGGAGGTTTGGTATCTCTCTTAATCCCAAAAGTCTAATTTTGCATTTAAAGAGGGAAAACTACTCGGCATATTGTTTCTGAGGATGGGGTTAAGATCGATCCAAAGAGGGTAGATGCAATTAGAAATCTATCCCTTCCAAGATCGAAGAAAGACATTCAACCTTTTCTCGGAACCATTAATTTTTTCAGAAGATTCATAGGAAATTTTACAATAACTCACAAAGCATATCTCTGCTATGTTGAGGAAAGACTCAGATAAAGTGGACCAAAGCAGCAAGATGCCTCTTCAACGACATCAAGAGGCCATCAATGCATAACTCTTGTATTGATCAGCCCAGATTTTTTCAAGGTATTTTATATTTTTTCGCTTGCTTCCAACGACACAATCACTGCAATACTTTTGCAGAAGAATGTTGATGATCAGGAGCAGCTAGTTGCCTTCTTTAGCAAGGTCTTGAGGGATGTCAGATAAAGTATGAGTTGGTCGGGAAAACAGCCTAAGCTTTGTCAAACAATCAAGGCTTTCTGTATTCTACATTCTTCACGCAAAGGTAATTGCTTTTGTCCCTTCTAGCTCAGCCAAAGATGTTCTTGTTCAACCTCTATTACTGATGGAAAAAGAAGTAAGTGGATATCTAGGTTGATTGAGTTTGATGTCAAAATAAACCAACAAAGTTAGTGAAAGGCTAGGTTGGTCTGGCTAAAACTTCTAAGAGAATTGCAAGCTGCTTGATATAAACCTGATGAGTATTGATGCAGAAATGTTCCATCCACTGAGAACAATGAAGGTAAGGAAATGCAGGTTTCAACTCATCTATCTGCGCAAATGGTATAGCTGACAGTCGTTTCGCTTTTACAGACTTTATCAAATCATCAGATTTGACAAAGACTCAAAAAAAAGGGCTTTAAAACTCGTATCGTAAATTCTCTGCATCAATCCATTAATTTGCTGGTTTTGGAAAACTTCATCAAGTTTGTTGTTGAGATGTAAATCAAGAGGAGGCAACATAGTCATGAGTGAACTTCAATAGTGAGTGGAGGTCATCACTATTGGAAAACGACAGTACATAAAATCTTGAGATCGGGTTACTATTGGCCTTCCTTATTTTCGATGTATATGAACTTGTGAAAACATGTGACAAATGTCTGAGATTTGAAGGTAAGAAACAATTGAAGTCCCTTCCTCTCAAACCCATAGTGGTCACATCTAAAGAAGTGGGGCCTGACTTCATAGGTGAAATCCAATCACTTCTAGTGGACAAAGTAATGGATTCTCGGGTTGCCACCGGACATTTACAAAGTGGGATTGAGGCTATTCCCACCCTAACGCCTTCAATCACACACCATCATAAAATCTCTCAAGTAGGGAATATATCTCTGCTTTATCTATTGTCCTAAAAGATTGGTCACGATAATGTCATTGCTCAAATATAAACACTCTTGGGTGAAATTGTGAAGATTGAATTCTACCAAGATATTCATGTTCTACTATCCGCTAAGGCAAGGAATGGTTCAATGGAATATCAAACGCGTTTGGTCGTAATCATAAAGAAGCTGTTGAACAGAATGCCGAGGTTGGGATTCCAAATTCATTCCCATCAGGATGACAGTAACATGCAAAAAAATCGACGGCAGGCGATTCTTCGTCGGGTGAGCATGGTATCGAGGCCATACTCGCTCAACTTGCATTACCGCAATTTTACGTGAATCGTGATGAAGAACCAAGTGATCCGACTAGGAGGATTCATGATTTGGTACATCTACAACAGGATAGAGAGCAGCTCTTAGAAAGAACTGAATTGCGACTGTGAAACGACAAGCGGAATTAATAAGAAAGTCAAATCGACAACTTCAAAACGGTGGGATATGGTCTTAAATGGGATGCAAAAAGGCAGGAGAAAGGGAAGCACAAGAAATTTGAGGCTCTTTGGTCAGGTCCTTTTGTCATAGCAAAGGTGTAGCAAAACAACACCTTCACTCTTAAAACTCTTTCAGGCGAGCCAGTTCCAGGAGGTCCTTTCAATGGGCGCTTCTTGAATATCTATTTCTCATAAGGATTTTTGTGAAGCCAGGTTCTTTTTTGTACATATTTCTTTTTCACTTTTCTTCTTTACTTTTATTGTGTCCAAATAACTCCATGCCCAATGTTACTAGCAACTTTCTTTTAGATCGCAATAAGGCTATCGAAGTCTATATTAGGTTCTTGGTCACCTCACCTGGAGATGCCCATCCCAGTTGGATGTTTCAAATGTTAACTCCCCAAATGAAACCGTCCTTTCGGCCAAGTTTTGGGTGGATATCATAGCTTAGGTAGTATCTTCAAGTCTTTCTGAGTTTTTACAGCTGAGGAAATTTTTGGTTTGGTGTGTCTCGTGAAAATAATTGACTCCATAAAAGTTCTTCTTTCAAAATTGTGAATTTTACTTTCCACGTACTTAACGTGTTTGCAAGATCTTATTGTTAGCCGCGGAAAGTTATAGCTTAAACAACTAAGGACGCCGCTTCATTTCCGCTTTAAAAGCGCCGGTGGAGTGACAAAGCCGAAGGTTTGAGGACGCTCGCGACGTATGCCATTGCGGAAAGTACTCCATCTCTACCTGGCTAAGGAACATTTTCGCGATGTGTCATGCCGCTTCACCTTCGCTGCTAAGGTGAGTTTCTATCAACTTTGGCAAGGTACCGTGGAAAGTACCACTTTCCCAACTAACATGGATTTCAAAGGAGTCGAGTGTTGGTGAAAGTAGCAAGCGAGCGGGATGGCAGAGGTGTTCTCCAAGTACCGAAGCTGTAGCTGAATGTAAATCGCTATGCTCATTATCCACGATGCACGAAATGATGGTGTGATCACCCCCACGTCAAAACAATATCCGAGACATGCGTTGGTGGAAGTGGGCAATCATAGAAGTTCAAGCTTGTGTACCAGGATATGACTGGTAATTAGAAATCTTCTTAACCCACGCCGTTAGTCCATCATCACAATCAAAATGGAAAGTTTGGTATTCAACGACGCAGGCTGTGAGAGGTTCGTGGTGATTCCGACACCATCAAAATCGTGTAGAATCCCGCATATCACAGCGTTGTTTCCAAAATACACTCTGGCGTCAGATTTGATCTAAAGATGGTCGGTTTAAAGATCGCTTTCGCCAGCTGGGCAGAATAAGCGGGGTCCACTAAAGAGGTTACAGGATTTATAGTGGTCAAGTGCCGGAGCAACATAATGGTGAAAAAGTGCGGTGGCCTTTTGCTTAAACGCGAACTCAACAATCTATCCTTTCCGGAATCATATCCCGAGGTTCAGAGACAATTTTCAAACGCGGGTTGCATGGAAATTGTAAAAAGGTTGCAAATTGGATGTCATCAAGCCAATACCGGGTCTCGCAATGACATTTGATGGCACCAGAGCTCGGGTGGGTTCTGTGGAAATCAAGGTGGACGAGAAGTTTATCGCAACAGCTACAATATGATCAATGGTCAAAGATGGTTTAAAAACCACTACCCAAAAAATCGATTTCAAGTTCTATTTGAAAGATGGATATAAGCACAAAGCCTGTAGTAAAGGTATGCTTGTTTCATAACTGGATGAAGAGTGGCGATTTATTCAAAGGCATTCGCTTATATATTGGTTAATAGAAGATATGAAAAATTGATGATGCATCACTTTAAACTCTTGGATCACATCACAGGCAAGACCCCCATCAATTTTGCCTTACTTTTTATACCACAGTTTGGTTAAAGTTTGCAAGAGAATTAGAGCCCAACCTTTAAGCTTGAAAGATGCCCTATGTCACCTAGGACTCATAAAACTCATCATTCTACAAGAATTGAAGCAACAGGAGAAGTTGGGAACACTTCCTATTCTGGGAAGGTTTCAAGACTCAAAATCAAACTACAATTGAACATATGGTAGGATCAAAGAAGAAAGCATCTCCTCAGATCAGCGCAAGAAGAATAAGGGCCATACTAGTACCTTCAGAGGACGGGGCATCTAGATTGAAGTCTCATAGTTGGAAAAGGAAGTTAAATTTCGGTGCGCATTCACAGAGCAGTCTATACAGCAGGATTCAGGTCATCCTACACAACAAAGTATAGGGAAAAATATTCAATCTGCCATACTTTATTCGAATCAACATTAAAGATCCGGCTCCTCAAGAACAAGGGTCTCCGAAATCGAGAATGTGCTCTAACTATGAAACAAGAAAGCATAGAATGAGACAGGAGAATCATCAACAAAAACACGATCAAATAAATCCTGGGAGTAATCACCACCCTCAAGGAGGTAATTGCTCAACAGGAAGTTCTCGAGTTTAGTAATTGCTAGATAGGTATAAAACATTGTCTAATAACTTTGCAAAAACAAATGCAGCATTTGAAAGGTTGGCTAAGGAGAGTATTAAAGAGAAAAGAGGAAGAAAATCCATTACACAACCTAAAGATTGATTGCTCGGCCACCAAGAAGTAGATCAGGGGTTTGAAACAAAAGTTGAAACAAAGGTCTCATCCAGACTGATGCTCTTTGCCTCAAACGGGCGTTTCAATATGCAAGGTGAGTAGTCATATTAATTGATCTTGGTTTGAAGTAAATTTTGAAGGTGAAAGCTCTTTTTGTACCCTATCGAGACTTTCAACAACGCCAAAGCTATTATTTCATTACCCGTTAGTTGTTGAAAGTGATAGCTTTCAACAGCTAACCCTTGAAAGTTTCAAACGGTTGCGTTTTTGAAAGCTCTGCAACCAGGTTTTTAGGACGAAATCGCAACAGTTTATTCCCAACTTGTTTTGAAGATATGCTAACGTATCAATGAACCATTAAATTGCATTCAAAGAGTTCAACCTCAGGGATTCAAGGAATTTTGCATACACGTTTAAAACCATATCCTAAAAATCAGCCATAAATATTAGGAAATGGAACAAATAATATTGTGTGTCAGTGCGTTACTTCACTACATCGCAGAGCGTCGGAATGGAGGAAGCAAATGATGATTTTTGTATGTTGAAGATAATTCGAATACTCAGTTATGTTATTGAAGACTTAATTTCATAGTTGTTTAAGCAGAATAGAACTGTTTTTATTAAAAGACAGATCCATGTTTTTAGGATTTGTGTAACCATTTGTAAAAGACTATAAATACCTGTTTTGATATCAAACAATGTTTGATTTTGGATAGAGTAATTGGCTATTGTACTCAGACCTTTTATGTTAATACAGATCACAATTTCCTTTCAATTTTGATTGTCATCTTTCCATCTTTCTTCTCGATTATTATCCGTGGTTGGGTCAAGGTTTGAATGGTTTTTATCCCATTTTTTATCTCATAGCTTGATAATAAGTCTTTGATTGTCTCTCTTAGACCCTACATTGTACTGGTTTAGTTACAATCTTTTCTTCACCCACTTTAAAGCTATCTGCTGATTAATCAATCTTTGAGAGCACTGTCTATTTGTTTATCATCTTCATGTTTGAATGCTATAAGCTATATTGAGTTGTCCCATTGATCTACACTCACAAAATACAAAAAAAATTCATTTCTTAAGTTACCAAGCACCTATGGTCTGCAACCACAGAGGGTTTCTTGGAGTGATAACAACGGTCACCTTTCCGGGATGGCCACAGCCCAAAAAATTCTACGTGCCGACTATTTTTGGTCCTCGATTTTCAAAGATTGCATTGAGGCAGTCAAAAAATGCCCACCCTGCCAAGTTTTTAACAACAAGGCATGCACCCACCCTACTACGTTGCACCCCATTATTGCCATCGACCCCTTTGCCAAGTGGGGTATCGATTTTATGCAATGTAAGCCTACCTCAGCCGGGGGGCACGGTTATATAATCGTCGTCGTCAACTACTTTACCAAATGGGCTGAGGCTATGCCTACCTTCCTGAATGATGGTCGTATCGCAACTCTGTTTCTTTTTAACCACATCATAACTCATTTTGGTGTACCACACGCCATTGTCACTGATCACGATGCACACTTTAAGAACCAGATGACGAGTGAATTACATGTCAAGTTGGGTTTTCGCCATGAAAACTCATCCCCATACTATCCTCAGGCCAATGGACAAGTTGAAGCTATCAACAAGGTCCTCAAAACTATGATTCAATGCATGGTAGGGGAAAATAAGACATCCTGGCATCTACAACTTTTCTCTGCTCTCTGGGCTTACCGTACTTCCGTGAAAACCGTAACTGGGTTCACTCCTTTCCAGTTAGTGTATGGCATTGAGGTCGTTTTACCAATTGAGTGTAAGATTCCATCTCTGAAACTTAAAGTAGACCTCCTACCCCATACTTATGCTGAAGAAGAACGTTTCTTATATCTGACCAAACTGGATGAAACATGTCGCGATGCCGCTCTCGTTAACGAGGCACATCAGAAACGGATAAAAAATCAATACGACAAATCCATCCATCCTCAGACTTTTGCAGAAGGAGACTTAGTCCTCATCTATGACCAATCTCATGACAAACTAGGGACATGTAAGTTAGAACCTCTGTGGCATGGCCCTTACATTGTGAAACATGTTTTGCACAAAGGTGCCTACGAGTTAGTCGATTATGATGGAACCCCCCTGGGAGAGCCCCAAAGTGGGCTTTACCTTAAGAAGTACTATGCCTAGATCACCCAGCATGTGTACTTTGTACATTATTGTATTTTTAGTTTGGTGTGTCTGTTTCTTTCATGTGCTTGAGTCTTTACCTTTGCCACTCATGACTGTGCCTTGTGTTTTCATGCACAGATGACGTCTTCCTTTCCTATCTTTGTTGGGTTTGCGGATGGCACTAGTCGACACACCCGGAACATTACTTCGGCAACATGGGTCATTTACCAATTTGACGAGGTGGTGAGTTCAGGAGGTATTTGTTTAGGACCAACGACTAATAACATGGCAGAATATCATGTTTTCATCAGAATTTTGACTCAAGCCTCCTCCCTAGGTATCTCTCGTATCATCGTTAACCTAGAATCCCAACTCGTGGTCTATCAACTCAATCAAATCTACGCTATTTGTAATCCTATCCTGCGACGTCTCCACCTACAAGTTCGTCGTCTTGAACGAATGTTTGATTACATCGAATATAGACATATTTCAAGAGAACTCAACAATGTTTCAGATTCGTTAGCTAATTACATCATGGATCGATATCTCACCCACAAATAAGGTTTCATGAAGGAAAACAAATTGTACATCACATGTAAATTAAAAGACATCACATTAAACGCATCATCATGTACAAATGATTTGGCACTGTAAAAACTCAGAACTATATATATATACATAGCGTGACTGAAAATGTTTTGATTACATCAAAAAAGTATTTGGAAGAGCAAAATGTTGGGTCTTTACACCCATACAACATTGTCTGACAAGTCATACAAAATATACAATCACTGGAGAGACTCTAATCTCTCTACACTGCATTGTGCTCAGAGTAACATATCACTGCATGCACTACGTGTCTCAGCAGAGAATTAACATTCTCTGGCACCCCCACAGTGTGTCTCTGTAGATGTAAAGGCACTTATCTCCTCCGTAGAGGAGGAATGCCCATCATGAGGCCTTGAAGGTTTCTTTCAACCTCCCGGAGACCTATCACTGGTGCCCCCAGATCCACTGCAATCGGAACACCCCCGCAATGTCCCGGTACTGGTATATCAATCGGGCACATTGCTCCCTTGTCTGCATGTTAAAAACAA